>VKGM01013806.1:0-14621 GCA_007844875.1 Busseola fusca | reverse complement strand
TAAAACATTTTTTTCCACTTTTTATTTTTGCACTTTGTCGGCGTGATTGATATACATATTGGTACCAAATTTCAGTTTTCTAGTGCTAACGGTCTCTGAGATTATCCGCGGACAGACAGACAGACATGGCGAAACTATAAGGGTTCCTAGTTGACTACGGAACCCTAAAAAGAGACTGACATAAAATTAACGATTTAACGATAAATGATTTATTTGCATGAACAAATGATGTGGTTTTCATTGACTTATTGTTTATTAGACATAAAAACAACCATTCCATATATTAATTAGTGAAAAGTGTTTCTCGTGGATATAAGTACTTTAATAAGATCATGTCGGTCAAATTCTATATCATAATATGAATTTCCAATCGCAAACTTCAGTCCTGAAGAGGTAAGAATTGTAGAAATATTGTATAAACATTTTCCACTAGATTATAATGTCTTACATAATGTAATAATGATTATAATGTCTTGTCCCCATTTATCGAAAACAATATCTAAATCAATTCATTAAATAATCATTAACCCTGTTTTCATATCAATACCTTTTGTTTCGTCAACAAAGCAATGACGAAACACACTAGCCGTTTTCATTACTCTAACAAGCACTGCCGCCGACGACTGAAATAAAACGGAGACACTTACACCATTTCAAGTTAGTCGTTTACCAGAATTTAATTAGCCATATTACTGCACATTAAAAACAATGTTAGGACCACCGCAAGTTTACTATAAAAGCGTTAAACGCATGTTTTACTAGGCTTTTATAGATATTTCGACGTTAAAGTATGTCCACTGAGTTCGGGTGACGGAAATCGTAAAGGACGTTAATATGTTGCGCTCAGCGGGTTTGCTTGGGGTTTTTTATTTTATTTTACTTGGTAGTTGAAGTATTATTAAAGGCGCTACCGTAGGTACTTAAGAAGTGACCGGCTATAAAAATGTTATATTGTTAAAGAAGAAACTGATATAGTACCCACTATGTCAATGTAGGAATTAGGCTCAAAGACAGGTTGAATGACACACACTTTTTTTTTTAAATTCCATTTATTGGGTCAAAAAAGAAAAAAACCTTTTGCCAACACTATTTTCAGATACAATGCAATAATACGTCTATTCAAGAGAATCTAATTAATGATTCACCTGAACATAAATCGTTAACAAGGCTTCAAAGAATAGAATGTTGGTTCTTTCGTAAACAACTGGTAACTTTTTAATACCATCATGACATAGTTCAATAACCACCATAAAAAGGTCATCTAAATCATGTTATTTATAAAACTACAGCACGTTTGCTTACCAGTTTCATAGCTAATGCTATTATAATTTTACGCCAGTATAAGTGGTCACTGAATTATTTACAGCCTATAACTTTAATGGGGAATAGCATAAGTAGTAATTAAACCAATATGCTTGAATTTAAATGTCCTTGTTAAAACTGCGGCCGAAGATGGCAAAGGACCTAAAAAATATGATACGGTCAACGATAAATATGAATATTAAGTGTTCGCTTTACTGCTTCATTGAAGTAAGAAAATCATTATCGTAATTTTCGAATATATTGACGTTATTACGTGTGTACATGATATATTAAAAGTTTGTTTCAATAAAGTCTTGCCGGAAGCTACTGACAAGAAAAACTCGATTACTATAGGAGAATATTTTTACAAAGATAATCCTAATTTAGCTAGAGACGTTAAAATTAAGACAGAGTCAGATTTAGCAGCTGATATAACAGTTGCATATAGCAGTTGATAATAATGATGTATTACATCAATTAATTATTTCAACCTGTGACTGTTTGTGCCACATTTCCTTAGAAGTGGTCATTTAGCGCTCAACGAATGTGTAATGCGACGATTCCACCGTTTATTGTCGGTAAGATGCTAATGCGTTTAGACAACGGCTAAGCGTGAGATTATCACTGGACTAATTATGCTCGTTTGCAGTTAAATGCTTGTCAAGTGTTTTGTTTTAGTCTCTTTTAGTAGGTATTGTTCGCTTTAAGAATTAGCGAGGCTTCGTTGAGGTCAGGGTTTTTTACATTATTATGATCAATCGTAATCAAAAACGTATCTGTAACTTTGATATTAAGATTAAGTTTACAGTGATTTAAAACCAGATCATTTTTAGCACTAGAAGTAATTATTCTAGCATTTTATGATGTTCTCTACTTTTAGTCCGCATAGATGCCGTGAAACCTACTGCGTTGTCATATTATGGGCTGAATAAAGCGCATAGAAAATTTTATGGCTTGTCTAATCAAAAGATCAATTTGCTAAAAATACTAAAGGAATTAATGCATTAAAATAGTTCAAAATTACGACGTATTTTCTTGTTTTAGACTCCACAGAACAGATTTTTATTGTTAAATTATACTAGACATTTTAATATAATGTTCCTACAAAAGCTCTTGCCATGCCTACACACTTTTCTATCATGAAGCCATATTCGCCTAATCGAATGGCTTAAACAACTTTAGCAAATACCCTATTATTATAACTGTCATCATCAATATTAATAATGGATTTATCAAATCAATAGATAATGAAATCTAAATTATCTATGTTGCAGAAAACAGCGCCATTTTATCCGCCATGTTATATTCCAATTTTATTGACTAACACAGATGGAATACTCGTGAACTCACTAAATTATTATTTTATTATCAAAGCTTTATTATAAGCCGAAGTATAATTGAGATACAACGTCTGGATAACGATCGGAAACTAGTTTTTTATTGACCTTTCTATCGCTATTATTACTCTGTGCAATTAGTTGTATGATAAATCTGCCTGGAATTCAACATAATTTCAAAGTCCGTAGATTAATCAACAGTCCAGAGACATCGGTGCCAATATAAATAGAACTATTATAGAAGGTAATTGCAGAACTAATAGGGTTCCAGGTAGGTTCTGCAGTGAAATCGGATACAGACTAGATTTGCGCGTATCTTTTTTGCAATATTGGCCAATTAAATGTAAATCGTCTATCTTGAGGTCCTTAGCAACAAAGTTCAGGTAAACGCAATCGAGACTGATTCCTAATATCATTGAAGATTTTCATCGAAATCTTTGAATTTTCAAGAACATAACCAATCTTGATAGCTTTAAGGAAACTGCTACCTGTCTAGAACTCCGAGTTCTGCTTCCCACCTGGTATCAAGTAAATGCATGTGTCTCGCGACGCGCCCTCGCTGCTGGTAGAATCAATACATTGCATAAGGTTGCACTAAGTGGGTATCCATATTAGGTAAAAGGTAATAGGTAAAACGGGCTGGTGTCCGCAACTCCACGACAATGCGCGTATTTTGCGTACTTATACATACGTATTTATGTATCGACATTTCTCATGAGAATGGACAACATAGTGTTCTGTACATAAAATTGCTGTCAAATACAAAAAAAAAAAACATACATGAGGTAGGTAGCAAATTTTATAACTCACAAAAGATATAAATAAAATACACAATCATTATTATTATTTAAAAAACTAATAAAATGTCACATCTTAGAAGATCATCAAATAAAATAACTAATTTAGCTATCATAATTCATTTGCCTCTAGTGTTAACGAGTCTTTAGATTTCATTGGACAGACAAAAACATTTTGGGAGTAGGGACAACTGTCAAATAATTCTTTCTTATTTCGGGCACCGTACTAACCTTCTAGACGTAAGTGATATGGAGTATAGAAAGCGCCCACAACCTCGCCAGACAATATGAATTTCGTGCTTATAGAGTAAGCCCCTGGACATGGAGATGGAAAGAAGAAGCCCAGTTTATGGTTAGATAAAACGATGCCAGATACATGCACAAATTACCCAACAGATTTAAATAGTTATAAGATTATGTTCAATAATAGAAGATAATTATAACAAAGGTTAAGGCGGTGTCAAGCGTGATCTATGTCAATATTTACGTGCCAACCTTATCAGTGGCATTATCAGTAATTAACAGCTTTTGTTGATAACTATGATTGTAGTCGCGGATATGTTGTTGTTCGTTGCCAGGAGAAACATAGTCGTCAATATTTTCAGTTGAGATGTAAACATTTATGATAAAAGAAAGGAAAATAATGAATTAAAGATTTCTTTAATTAATCGTCAGCGTGCTAAAATTGGTAAGATAACATTATTTTAACTACAATATTAAATTTTTCTGCACGATGAAATGTACATATAACCACTTAAGATAATACTAAAAACGGAAATACCGATTCCTCTGCAGATAAAAGCTAGGTTAGTTCTAATAATACTAACCTTATACAGATAGAAATGTAATAATCAAACACTAATCAGCACAAGTGAGGCAGATACAAGTCTGCTAGAGATAGCTAATTTCAAACAAGTAATACACAAAACAAAACAAGAAATCATTCAATCACCATACATCATTCAAACAACAATATTATTATTTCACCGTCAATTATAGAACACGTTAAACAATTGTAATCCTAGCACATAAATAAGTCATAGCAGAGACAATAAGAGGCACTTTTGGCGTATTATTAAAGCCGGCGCGGGCTATTGTCTGCACTAATTAAACGCACCGTAATAGCCGCCGACGAGATTAAGACGTGAGCCCGTAATGTGCTACAATCCATCTCCGTTATGCTGGCTTTGGGATCGGATTGTGGGGTAAGATTGGAGATATCAGCGGGTTTGCTAATGAAAGTAATAAGGAAGATACTCACAAAGTGACTGGTAGAAGCTGGATGAGAAAGGCATAGAATTGTGTTCAGTGCTTGATCAATGGCGATACATATAAATAAATGAAGTTTAATTACACATAGTGTTATTAAATGCGATATGTCAATGGAAATCTTTAATTTTGAAGAACCAAGTCTCTTACTACTCTGTAGGTAATCCATCAATATAATGACGTCTATAGTATAAATAAAATTGAAAACAACGAGAATGTCATCAGACCCACAATTCAAGGTATTAGATTACACACAAACGAACAAATGCATCCATAGTAATTAACATTGCTCTGGGCTTATCATACGACATCTTGCTTACGATCACCTACCGCTATTTCAATCAACATTTTATCTGCTGAAAGCTCATCCCTTGTGCCACATTAGTTAACAAAACGTTAACAATAGACAAAGTCATAATTTGTACAGTGATATATAACCAGCAAGCACAATATAATGTTACAGATTACAGAAGACGTAACATTAGTTAATATGAATATCTTATTTATAAACTTGATGATGGAGGCCTGGGGGCGTTCCAAGCGTTTTTGTTCTTAAACCATGAGAAATGTTTTAACACACGAATGATGTTGGGAATGACAAAATAAGTTATGTGTGTTATGGTGTTTTTATTTTATTTCAAAGTTGATGTTTTGAAGATAATTTAAAATACCTTAATTACCAAAATGTAAAGGAAACTAATCATCTTCAACAAGCGTCCGCGTCGGTAGGTTAACCGATGCGTATGCTTGTTTGAAGCTGATTCGTTTAATAATTTCATATTGAACTTGTACGGCGGTTTGTCGGTATAACGTTCATTTCTGCCCTTGTAGAAGCTTAGTATCATATAGTAAAGAATACAGCACAACCCGATCTAAATTTTTACGCCGTTCGTCTATTCTATATCAAAACGGGATATTTTGCTATAGATCACTAAAACGAATCAATACTTGTACAAAACAGATTTTCAAGGTAAACTACACCTAACATGTCCCTGTCACGAGAGCAGAGACAATCAACAAGGCTAGGACAATACTCCTTTGTGCATCACAATAACTCTTTATAGTATTCACAAAGTCGCCTTCTGCAAAGATTTGCCCCACACATAGGAACACATAGCTCACATTGTTTACTGAATTGTTCGTTTGTTACATGAACACTACAATTGTGCAAATTGAAATTGTTTTCATTGTTGGAATGTTAGTAATCTTAATGTTTTGTGTGACAATTTGTTATGAATGTCATATCTATTTTAGAAATAACATGCGCAAAGCGCATGATTGTTAAATCATCTTTTAGCGGAACGTTTTCCTCTTCTTCAGTAAAATGTTACTGAAGAATAATTGAACTAATAAGCTCCAATTGCTGATCTATACTCTACGGTAAAGAGTATCCATTCATTAACTGAAATAATTATTACAAGATTGGTCTTCGAATGGTACCAGACCACTAAATTTTTATGTGTCTTGATAGGCAGTTCAATGTGTCAGTGATTGTGTTCCAAAAATGACAAAAACATTTACAATTACATATATATTACAACATAACACTTATTTTATCATTGTGTTCTCTTCTATTTCTAACGTTGTTGTTAAATTTTAAAACAGTTAAAATTTAAGAACTTAACCGTCTTTTTAAGGTCATTTCTTCAAATGCCACACAAAATCGCTAACACCTTTTTCCAATCACAATGTTGACCAAAGCTCAGATGCAGACGCGGCAGGATCCCGAGCAAAATGTATCGGCTTTGTATCATTTGATAATCATGTCCTCATCAGCTTATCAACTAATGACCGTTGAACTATAATCTCAAGCTAAAAAGGATGCATTTTTTTAATTATTTCCCACCGGGCACACGCTCTAATTACGAATGGAGACAATAACAATATAACAGATAGCGATTCACAAAATATTGGAACAATAATTTCGGTTGTGGCAGAGGTTATCTTGCCGGCTGGCCCACTAATAAATAACAGAACAATTAGTGCACTGTTCAAGAGATATTATTAATTATAACAATAACATTCCGTATTTCGGATTTCGTATGCGCAAATTTTGTTATCTACAACATCGAGTTGTAAGAAAATATCCATTTTGTTTAGTGCTTTTCCAGCTGAGGTCTGAATTTATAACTTTACGGCAAGATTTGCGATTTTCCACACTACACTTTCCACACTATACTTTGTTTCTAAACAACAATTTCAAGCAACTCATCAATAGTGTAGGATACACTATTGATGAGTTGCTTTTGTTGATATTCTCTTTAATTCAAGTATATGGTTTTACGAGATAAATAAATAGCAAGAGTTTTGTAACTGATGTTTGAACCTCTACTCCTTAATTTAATATTAACTTGTGCGCTGACTGGTTGGGAGACATTAATGTACTTACAATACCAATAAAACGCAGGAAATTCTCTTACCGCGTCCCAATAATCGGCCTTCCAATTATGTCCAGCGCTAAGCCACCACATACCTGTTCGGAAAACCAATTTGATTGTGTAACAACAAATTATGCCTATTGCACGCCATTGCAAAACACACAACTTTGTCGCTGTTTCCCGCCTTCACGATTTCAAATTGGAATGCAACGTTAAGCGCAACGCGGTGATTGGTTCATACAATATTCAGGACGGCCAATCGCAGCGCGGCTGTGTCGCCAGTGTATCAAAAATTCCATCTGAATATACCAGTGTGGCAAGCACTAAAAATGATAATGCCCTAACATGGCCATACAATTTGAAATGAAGAATTCATGCATCGTTCTCGTTTACATTTGGGATGTGTTTTTATTGACGCTGAATCGGACAGGTTCGGTCCATTTTATTTATTGAGCGGTGGTTTATGCAGTGATTTTGGCGAAACTATTTTGTATAAATAAAACTGGTTTGTATGAGGGGATAGAAAAATAGCCGACCGTTTTTGTTGAAATGGAGGTATTATCGTAAATTGGTGAAAGCAATGATCGAACCAGGAAAAGCCTGGATCAAATAGGAATTTATAGAAACGATAATATAAGTGGTGGAAAATGGTCGTTTAAAGTAGATAGCAACTACATTTAACTGTTTTTTTAGAGTGCAAACTGATTAATGTTACGAAGTCATTATCACATTATGAGGTGATTGCAATACATAATATTTGCGTAAGTTCAGTTAATGCGTAGATATGGCTTTATAGGTATAAGCGTCATCTAATCCTTACGCATTAATAATTTTAAACATCGAAAAAATTAGGATGCTAAAACTACGCTGAACGGTAATCCTAAAACTTTTGATGATGATAACTTTCCGCAAAATGAACTATTAAAGGAAATAATTCATTGATTTCCATAATTTACCTCTAACTGGCTTTATTCTTAGCGCAGTATCACTTAGTCCTGCTGCAAAAGCCTTTAAAGCTTAAGAAAATTTATAAAAAAGCCTTTTCATTTAATATAAGCCTCTGCAATTATCTAATTACCGTAATTAGTACCCGGATCAATAAACTAAACGGCACGCATTCCGGTTTTATAGAAATTATCGGAGAACAACATTATTTCAATTTACAATCGAGACGCAGTTTGATGATTGTTGTTGCTATCATACCTAATTGGGTCTGCTATCTGTTAAGCAACTGCTTTATTTCTATTATGTGTTTTTATGAATTGTTCCTATAATGTACAATTTAAAGTGTCCTCTAATTTTGGACATAGATTTACAAATCTGAAATTGTGCTCTTCATTATTAGATGTTTTTCGAATAATGGTCTGACTCTTCATATGCGTTGAGCCGATTTCTGATAAATACGTAAACTGATTGGACAGGTCCTCTCAATCTGTGTGATTATTTCCTCAAAATAACGTCTCACACATCGATCTACATAGTCTCCATATGACTGACCAAGATTATGTCTGAATTTAAAAGAGACTGTGACCTCTGTGTTTGTATCAACCTTTCTTCTCAGATTTGTCAGATATGAAACGCCGACCTCATTTAGTTTTCAAAATATGATGACATGCAGAAGTGTTTGTACAAACCTACTTACTTAATAACATAATTTATCAATATCATTTATATTATTTTCGTTTTCAATTAGTTCGACCTGTGTTTTTAACACAAATCTATATATTTCAAATCTTTGTTATGCTTGACTGTCTTTATTCTCAATCTCACGCAGTTTTTTATCTATACTTCTGCGTAACCGATAGCCATTGACAGCTTTGCCCGAAAACGATCCTCTCAGGAAATGATTCAGTTTCAGAGTTCAAAGACTTCCCGGTGATGCATATCCACTTCTATATATAATATTTAAGCCTATCTTTGACATCTAAACAAGGTCTAAATCTAAAAGTGTCCGTTTTCGCCAGTTTTTTACGAATCAAAGTGTGCACAGTTCGAAGCCGGTTGTTGTTGACCTTAACCTGATTTAAAATGCTATCAGTCCCCCTAGTCGGTACCGTACCGCGTCGAGGAGGCCCGAGCGTTGCCGAGCGGTGCCGAGCAATGACGAACTCAATAAAAACAGGCTACATGACTGAGTATGTCGGTAGCAAGTTGTTAAATTCGTAATGAGTGTATTGTTGGGGGAAAGATAAGAATGGATGAGTTTCTTTTAGAGGGAATAAAGATACTTTAATAGACAATATGACCACTGATCCGGATACTACGTATACTAGTATTAAAGGAAACTAATTTAATTCCCTTTTAACTCGAATATAACACTAAAATCGCTTTTCTTCATTCACAAAATTTTCATTGATTTCTGATCTAGAGAAAAGAAACCACAAAACCAATTCATTAGCTGAACGGTTCCGTCTGCTATGTTAGACTACAAAAATAGTTTTCTACGTCCTATAATAATATATCAGCCTGTTATTAAACTGCAAGCCAAAACCCAACATACCTACATTATTATAAAAACAAAATTAAATCGTTTATTTGTCACTAGAAGAAATACATTAACATAATGACAAAAACTCGACATTACAATCGTACACTATAAATAAAAAAAACGAACAATACTAAATAAAAAACAATAATAAAAAAAGACATAAAATGCAATATAGAGTTAAAAGCCTCGTACCTAAGTCTAAACAATTGGCAATAAAAAAAAATAATAGTCCTAACTTCCAAAGTTTAACTATTTGGGAAATATGGCAGACGAAAGGGGAGGCCTATTATACCTACCTATCATTGCGAGCTGAATTGATGATGGTGATGAGGCCTGTATTTTGGGAATCATGCCCTTCTACTGCCATTAAGTGTAACTTCCACCTTCCACCAACCATCTTCTCATAGAGAGAGTTTAACAAAACTTGAAAAGTCACATCCACACTAGTCCACCGTGTCTGTCGCGAGGGGCAAACAAGACTTATAACCCTACAGCCACCGTTGTCTCGCGTTAAGGGATTTTTTATTGTTGCCCACAAACTGTTCGCCGTCAACCCCAGCGTTGCATAGTTTATGTGCGTCGTGATGACAGACGGTGAAAAACAAATGAATCGCGCTTTATTGTGGGATATGAGGCTGGGAAAGAAGTTGCCTTGTCTAGGAATTGGTGATAAACTGACTTTTAATAAATAAGTTAGCAGAGAGAGATTTTTTTTCGTAGATAATATTTTCGCGATATTCTTTTAGCGTTTAATTAAGCTCTTAAGAATTATATTTACGATGCTATTCTTGCCTGTAACATACAATTAAATTGGAATAACAAATGAGTCCCGATTGCACCGCTTATTAGACGGTTCTTTTTTTTCCTTGGGTGGGAAATCATCAAATGACCTCTCCCGTTCTGGGCGGAGCGGAAGGGCATGTCAGACTTTTACTGACTAAAACCCACCCATGTTCCTTCACCTGCCTATGCGCCCCAGGGACCCCGGTTACTCTTTGATACGCTCCACGGCCCTGGGGCAGGCATCGGTTCTTAAGGACCCCACGCTATGCTGACTGCATCTCTTTGAGGCGCACGCGGAACACGACGCGCCGTCGACTCGGGCCTGGTCCTTACCGGGCGGCGAGCTGCCCATTGCTCGCTGCCCGCAAGACCGCCCCTACGGTGGCCGGGAGTTCTCTATTGTCTCCCGACGACCAGGGCGTCTCCTGCGGCGGCTAAGGGCGAAAGGGCGCTGTGACCGCCTCTCAGAAGGAAGCGACAGCCTGCCATGCGCTCTCGCTCCGGACCATGGCCTGGACTACGGCCGGACGCGAGAGATCGCCGCCGCCTATCGCCGCCACGAGGACATGCTTACCGCCGCAATTGTGGCGTGCCCAGCGACAATCGCACTCTCCACATCACCATGAGATCCCGCCGGAGCTCTGTCCGCCGTACCGCGATTTCTCGCGGCAGTGGAGTTGTGCCCCGGCATTTGGCCTCCTCTTGCCACTCCCACCTCCCCTTCACGTGTGGGCGAGAACTTTGGCCTCGAGACTTCCATGACGGTAATCCGGCAAGGAGGCTCGCTGCCTCAGCGGAGATCGTACGATATCCTCGGATCATCTGGATGGCCATGACCCTCTGGGACGCGATCAGCTGGTGGTTGGTCGCCGCCTCACTAACGGCGCCCACCCCTGTGCCTACAAGCAATGTTAAAACGCATTCAATCGTCTCAAAAGAGGAAGGAGAGACCAATTCTCTAGATAGTCTGTGGTGTATCTACCATTTACATATTTTTAATTAGGTACTAACAAACATCACCAAAGGCCAATTTAATAAAAACCGACAGGCAACAATCTGACAAAAATACAAGACTTTGAAGAATCGTTTGTAAATTTTCTGCTAATCAAATAAATATAATACACGATTCCAACAAACGAACAATGACCATTATTCATTCACAGGATTGTTCCGCATTTATTTCAAAGCCGCTGGATCGTCGGAAGGTGTACAAAAGCCATACGAATCAGTTTACACGAATATAATTTTATAATACTCGGTTTGTGGTGAGTGACAACCGCAGGTGTGGACCGATGCAGACTTATTTGTACAGAGTAGTTACAGAAGTATCAGTCCTGGCTACCTATTCTGAAAAGATTCGATAGTTCGTTCATTCGAGATTATTCCAGAAAGAAGATGCTTGATGATTTGAACCTGCAGTGCGGTTTTACCGTGAAAATTTAAAGTGGGCGTGGAGTGAGCTGTCATTCCAACTAATGACTCAATTGACAGCTCACCTTTACCTAACTTTTCACAGTGAGACTGTATCTTCCAAATGGTTCACTATGTCATTGCTGTACAGTTACCAAAGTCGATTAACACTTTAGTTTTGTAATTAATTATTGAGCGAAATATTTTATTGAAATCGAAACCGAAGTGACATTTAATTAAAGAACAGAACTCTGATTCTCTCTCTCTCTTCTTTAACTCTTAGATTATTTTTATAAAATGCCAAACAGTACATATTAAATAATTTCGTGTTAATAATTAAATAATGGCGTGCAATGGGAGAAGCCTATGACCGTACCGACCTGTTTTGTAAAAATCTTACACACAGTTCATTTCAAGCTAACCTCAATCAACCTCTAGGTGAGTTTATCTTCTGTCTTTTGATTATTTAGTGGATTGTCTATGACGTAAGGGCTTTTAATAAAATTAGCGGCCACACCCATTGTTTTCATATTTACTACAAGTGACCAATTTTTTGGGATATGTGATGACATGTGAAAAAAGACATACTGGAAGTCAGCTTTTTCGCCCATTGAGATTATTTGAGAGAACTAGCGCCACGATCGGAAGTATTAAAAAGGATGTTTTTCTTTATAATTTTAGAAATCTGGTATAGCACTCTTGCCAATCGCTCTGCTGAGAATCGTGACTTCAAACTGTCAATATTCTCCATTTGTCAATGTGATCAGAGGCCTGGTGGAGTGCGACGCTGACATCGCTTGTAGGGTGTAGACCGGGCAAGCGTAGTGTGGAACGTCACCCAGCTAGATGGATGGACAACCTAAAGAAGGTGGCTGAGACAGACTGGGAAGAAAGAAAGAAAATACATTTATTTAGCACAGACTAAAAGATACATACATCAGATAACAACAAATAAATATCAAATAGTAAGTATGAAGACCGATGTATGAAAATAGCGGAGAGTGTGCCTGCCAAAAAGGATAGGACGGGATTGTGCCACAAGCGCAACCTGGGCCAACCTATGTCCGGCAGTGGACTGCAATAGTGGGTGATTTTAATTTCTCTATTCTATTATTTATTGTCATGATCAGGCTGTTTGAGTAATTCCATCACCACTGCTCTCAAAACGGTGAAGGAAAACATCGTGAGGAAACCGGCATGTCCTAGTCCAACCTACCAAAAACTTCGAAGACATTTGACATCTACCAACCCACACTACCGGGCCGATTAGGGCCTACTCTGTCTCACCAAGAGGCCTGTCTCCCAGAAGTTGGTTGTTTTAGAATCACCTGGATTTGGCAGAATACCCAACTCTCTCATCAACTTATTTATAATTTCACATTTTTATTCATTAATCAAATCACAGTTACTCGTCGCGTTGATGTATATCAGCAAGTCATTTATAATAACAGAGTCAGTAAGTATTTAAATATGCCCCAAGAGATTATTTGACAAATTCGCAAATTTATTATTGTTTTTCATACATTCGTAATCTCAATGTAAGGCGTTATACAACATATCTTATCAGTCTGTAATCAGTTGTAAAACTATTATGTTCGATCATGAATTTTTCTTTGGTGTAATTCTTGAACTTGGCAAATATGTGAGCTATTGTTTTGAATATTTTAATCAGTGAATGATTAGCTATCTTTATCCTTGTTGGTATTAGAGGGATAGAGTTGTGTATAAATTGTGGAGTGTCTATAAAGCAAACTGTGACATGTGTCACGATTTGTCGGGTTTTTTGGTCTAAAATTTTTTGAAGCCACCAAAAAATTTACCCGCATAATATAATATGTACCCACATATTTGAATGATGAACATTAAAATACCTACGAGTAAAATGTCAACTTTCAAAACATCGAAAACTTAAATATGGAACAAGTCTCATAATGTCGAATATTGTACTTGAACCTACAACTAGCACAAGTTTACAACATTAAAAAAGAAAACCTTAAAATGTCTAACATTGGAATACCGAGTGATAAAAATAACTAAAAAATAAGAATATCGATAGTCGTTATACCTAAGTTAAAAATGTCAACATTTAATATACCCAAGTTCATTATATTTCTTTAACGGTGGTAGGCCATAACATCGGCTGCCGGCTTAGAAGTTACCACCCACCAGACAAAGCCATGCCGCCAAGCGATCCGTCGTGTTCCGGCATGATGTCTGGTGAAGCCGTACGGAGGACGGGTCTGAGCAGTTGTGATGCGATGTCTGCCGAGTACGATGCGCCAGTTGTGGTTGTGTCGGGTGTTTGGTCGTGGAGGGTAGCGGGATCCGAAGCACGGTGCTCCGCTGGCCGACTGCAGGTAGTTGGGGGCCCAAGTAGTGTGCCAGCCACATACGAAAGGCTGCCCCGCCAACTGTGAAAAATCACAGGGCGGCCCCATCGTGCCGGTTGGCGACCGGACGAGAGGACCCGATGGCGATCCCTGGGGGGGTTCGGGCGTCCTCGCAGTCTCCAGATCAACCCCCCAGTGGCGCAGCTGCACTGGTTGTATTGTTGGGTCCAACATCGCATCATCTCGCTCAACTGCCGTCTTCCGTCCTATTCACTCTTAATTTTTTTCTAGTGCGCTTTGCCACCATTGATTGCATCAAATTCAAATTCAAAAATTTTTATTTCACATAAACCAACATGGGTACTTATGAAACGTCAGAAGCTAGGTGCACGGTTCCAAATGGTCGTTTCCTGTGGAGAAGAGCCGGCAAGAAACTCCACGGTTACTCTTTTAAAAAATAAAAAATTCTTTTACAATGTTTTCAAATTATAGTGGATATGGGAGAACAGCATAGGCCTGTCAACCAG
>VKGM01013805.1:0-14655 GCA_007844875.1 Busseola fusca | reverse complement strand
GTTGGGAAAAGGCTAGGCAGATGATGAAGGCACGGTAATATTATCTATACAGTATTGTATCTCGGCCGTATCCTTGAAATCAGTGCCTACAGCCGCGCGGTACGTAAGCATGCGATAGGGCTGTCGCCTACCTACAGCGTTTTAATTGAATCTGCCTACTTTGAGTTTCTATCTAGTTTTGAGATTGTACATTTATTACTTTTTTATTTATTTATTTATTAGTAAAGATACTTAGTAACAATATGAATACATAAAATACTTGGTGAATTGAATAGAAAGTGTTCAATAAAAATTCAAGTTGCTTTTTGATTGGTAGATTTAATTAAAAATACCATGTTTATGTACGTTTGACTTTATAACAAATCGGTCTTATGCGACCGAAAAATATTTGCTCCTTGACTGAGATAGTACGAAACGCTTTATTATTATATTTTAGTGTACAAAAAATCCGCATTCGAATATAAAGCTTGATTAAAAATTGATTTGGGAAACATAGACAAGGAGGAGAAAAAGTGCATTGTATGTGTATATTTTTGTCTTTTTTAAATTGTAATGTGCGTTTTGTTTGTGCAGAATAGTAAAATAAAATCTTTCTTTCTATATACTGGGTACGTCTTTCATCGACTTGAATATGCCGTGGCGGCTGAGAGCGATATGTACATACGAACTCAAATATCTTGCTGATGTATAAAAGAAAGTTTTTTTTTTTTGTAACTGGGGAGTAGATAGTCCCCCTGCGTTGTAATTATGTAACACACTTCACAGTCGGAAATCTTTATATCGTCGGCAAATGTCGCTCGCTCGAGAACGTAACAAACATTTAAACTCACGTGTAGTAGTTGGCGCAGTGGTTAAGCGATGGACTGCTGCGCTGCGTGTCGTGGGTTCGATTCCCGCACGGAACAAATATTTGTATGTCCTACAAGTAGTGGTTCCGGGTCTGGCTGTTTGTGTGTGTGAGTTTAAATGTTTGTTACGTTCTCGAGCGAGCGACATTTGCCGACGATATAAAGTTTTCCGACTGTGAAGTGTGTTACATAATTACAACGCAGGGGGACTATCTACTCCCCAGTTATAAAAAAAAAAAACTTTCTTTTATACATCAGCAAGATATTTGAGTTCGTATGTACATATCGCTCTCAGCCGCCACGGCATATTCAAGTCAATGAAAGACGTACCCAGTATATAGAAAGAAAGATTTTATTTTACTATTCTGCACAAACAAAACGCACATTACAATTTAAAAAAGACAAAAATATACACATACAATGCACTCAAAAGCCTCGTACTCAAGCATATAAAATATTGACAAATCAAAGACAAGTTTGACATTACAATTCGGCAATACCCTATTATAAATCTATTCTTATACTCTTTGTTATAAATATACTCTTTGAGCAATGCAAACTACTGATGAGTTTGCCCGCTTATTGTTATAGATTCGCAAAGAGTATATTAATATAATATCTCTCTGCGCCCGCTACACTAGCACTGGCAGATAACAACTAAATGAAAACGATTATTAATTAATATCAATCAAATGGAACATATTATTATTAAATGTCAAGTTATGCAATTGTAGCAGCCACCTCCCTAAACAATGTCATATTCAATCTCTGTTAGGCTATTTTCTTTACCTAATAGATTTACAACTTTATCGCTAAGCTTCTAAGTTTATTGGGAAAATTTGACAGTTTCTGGTTGACCTGCTGACGTGTACATCCACAAACGGTGAATTACTATAAGTCATTGAGTGCCACAGCGGTCACCGTTGTCCGCCATCAATTTCTATTGTCTGTTGTCTGGCAGTCAATGCGTTCAGTGTTGCCGTTTTAGTTCATTTCCGCTAGAACCGGCGGATTTTGTAATCTTGCCCGCGCGCCCGCGCAACCACCGCGTGCCTCCAAACAGTTGTAGCACGCCATGCATAGACACAGGCGTTTGGTTCATCCTCTTTCTCTTCGCTCGGGCTCGCTGCCTACGCTGCGCACCTGGGTTGCGTATCTGGGGGGGGGGACCTATAGTCTCGTGAGCCGGCAGGCCACCGCCGACCCTCGTCCACCAAGCCTTGCGTCGCAAGAAAAAGAGCTCCGGGTTAACTTAGAGCGACTGTGCGGTGCAGGAGAACCGCTTGCCGATGGAAACAAGAGCCGACGAGGCGCCGGATAGCGCCCCGTCGACCACCACCCTGAAAGTCCTGTTCGAAAGGAATATAGAGACAACGAGACGGGGCGCGATGGAAGTGGCCAATTTGTATATCAGGCCTTCATGCCATACACGTCGAAGGCCTTCTCAATGTCGAGGAGAACTGCCACCGAGTCCTGCCAACGAGTATTCCTTTGCAGAGATTCCAGTGCAGCTGTGAGGTGGTGTAGTACCTTCGACAGCTGGAGCTTCGTACTGTGCTCCGCCTAAAACTCGAATTGCTCCGGACGCGGCGCTATATGGGCTAGAAGATGTCGCAGCAGGAGTGTTACTCTGCAAACTGTGTCCAGTCTGTGTGTCGGCATAACCGATAAGATTGATAGTCGGAATGTAACTCATCGTCTATCACTTGCTGCGTAATCTGGCAGTGTAGTCCTCGGTGGACTACGATGCCCAGCACGTCCGGCATGTACGCCTGGACGTCCGGGTAGTGGGTGAGCGTCATTGGGCCGGACACTGTATACCCGAAGACCCGCCACGGCTCGCTCTTTCAGCATTTTGCTGTAATTCCGCATCTTGCCACGGCGCTGTGACGGCGCTAGTTGTGGGTTGTGTTTTTCTTACGACCTGTGCCCTGTTTACGGCAGAAGCGGCCGTAGGGGTGTTTTCCTTTGTCATTGGGGGTTTGGGTTTTCCACCCTTACCCTTGCCCCCACGTCCCTTCTAGCTACGCCTGGAGGAGGGGGCTTGGGTCCTTGTTGTGGGCCCGTTGGCCGCCGCCATTAAAGTTGAGGTGCGGGCATCTTGTGGTACCATTGCGGCCTCTCAGTAGCCACTTGTGGCCGGTGCGCGGTGATGGCGGCGGTCCCCGCTCGCTTGTTCCGGATTTCTGTCTGGAACACGGTCCACCGTAGTTCACGCAGGTAACCGGCTCCTCCCGCGGGCGCGGGTAGTCACGTGCCACGTATTCCCCCCGCATCTAATACAAGCGAGCGGTCGGTGGCACTGGAACTTTTGACACCGGTGGCACTGAGCGGGCCCACGCTTGCCCGGTCAAGCCTCTATCTTAACACAGCGTATGTTCATGAACACGGCGGTGTCAAAGATTTCCGGGCGTCAGGTGTCCTCTCCAGGATGGCGTGAAATACGCAGCCGGGCCTTCCTTGTAAAGGAAATAATAGGCCCTTTATGTGACGCACGTACTCCGGCTGGTACCCCGACGCCCGGAATTCCTCCTCAATCTCCTGGATCCCCAGGAATCTTCAGAAGTTTGAAGATTGCCATCAGGAGCCTTTTGCCTCTCCTACCCTAAAAATGCCTATCACCCCGGAAGGATAGGCCCGGGGGTGTGTTCCCTCCCTGTCGAGTGCAGACAGGAGGGAGGTGCGTACCTACAGGGGAGACCTAGCTGTACACAGCTAGGTCTCCCCTGTAGGTACGCACCTCCAAGATACACCTCCGAGATACATCTCGCCGCCGATGTTTTGTGCGAGCGGGTTCCTAGAAAGTCTGGTGCGAAGGGTGTAGTAAAGCCACTCGAACGGCCCAAGCAGCAAGCGCCAGGAAACTGGCAAGCGAGCTAGTCGCTGCCAGAACTTCCTGGCCTGACCTGAAAGCCGTCCAGGTAACCTTCAACCGTTATCCTGATATCACTCAGGCTCTAACAGAGTTTGCTTCTCCTCCTAAAACCGCTTAATGGATAGAAGGATTTTTAAAAGGACAAAGCCCCGAAACCTCAAACTGGCCCTCTTCAATGCCAAATGCCAATGGCATTAGAGAACAACGTACGGAGATCTCCACGTTCATTCGTAATCACCAGATAAATATATTCCTCGCTCAAGAGACATTTCTAAAGGCTAGCCCATTCGATAATTCGCAATGACAGGACGCGATGTCGCAAAGGCGGCAATTTAATTTAATCTACTTCAATAGGGTCCTATACTGCATCAATATGGAACCCTCGAAGTCTCAGTCTGTCGACTGGGCATGACAGGCCACCAGCCGAACACCCTAGTCTCGGCCTACCTCCCCCTCAGTTCATCGTCAGATAGGCCTCAGGTCCTGCCAGACGACATCTCCACCCTTCTTAGCTTGAGTGACTCCGTCATAGCGGGCGACTTCAACGCTAAACACCCTGCTTGGAACAGCATCACTACCAACGTCAGAGAAAAACACTTGTTTAACCTCTCCTCCCAACTCAATTTCTACATAATAGGTCCCCTGACCCCCACCCACTTCCCCCACGTCGCAAGTCACACTGCTGACGTCCTCGACGTGGCACTGCTTAAGAATACCTCCGACGCCGCTGCAGTCTGGCTCCTAGATTGAATTTGAAGCTAAACCCAATTTGCAGCATTGGAGATGCCGGAGTCCGCGGTCTCTGGTATTCTCCTCTCACGATGGGCCGCCGTTCGGGTCGCGTGGACGTGTCACGCGACACGACATCGCGACTGGACCCAGCCAACTCTCGCGACTCCAGCGACATGATCGAAGAGCACACCGATCGCATAGCGGGGGAATCATACGTGGAGATCCTGGGAGGCACCGGCACCGGCCTATAAATTGATCCGGCACTAGCTGGCCGCTCCCGCTCAGCCATTGCCGAACCCACCAATGAGAGGCGGGGGCGAGTGACTGGCACAGCTTGTGCAAGCGGGGGAGCGAAACGTGGTGGCGCGGCAGGACGCGCCGGGGGCGCGCGGGGGCGCGTGTTGTGTGCATGAGCGCGAACTGTGCGAGCTGTGCAGGCGCCGCGGCCCGCGCAGCGGGCGCGATCGCGCGCGCGTGTGCATGCACACGGGTGGCCGGTACGGTGGCGCGCGCTTGATCTGCCTGACCGGTGTTGGTGTTCGGCCCCGAAGCCTGTATAGGCACCGGCCAGAACGCGATGGGGCGGACGGATACCGCATTCGGCCTTGTCATCATCTTCGAAAGCGATGGTTTTATCGGGGCGGACCAGGGGGGAATGGTTACTATTTCTCGGGACCTCAGTTTCTTATGAAGTTACCAGAAGGCCTGATGGGTGGGCTGGAGATCGCACAGTAACTTGTCTCAGCTCGATTTACTGGCGAAAATCGAAGTAGCCTCCGATATGCTACTCTTTACAGCTCGCTGTAAGTTTCGCATATGGGCTTTGTTAGCGACGCAGGGGAAGTTACTGTAGGCACGGACAGCTGCGTTCTTCTCGTTCAGCAGTACACGTACATCGTGAGGCAGCTACCAGCGGCGGTCTTCCGTCGCTGGAATCTCCCTAGAACTTTCGTTCAGGACTGATTGTATGTGTTCTGTAAACGAGTCGACCGCAGCAGTCGTGTCAGCGACAGAGTCCAACTGAGCTGAAAAATCACACTGTTCGACTGGTGACACCGTGAGGTGTCGCACATGCCTTTCTACTATTTTTATTGAACATGTGAATCAGTGCCCGTTCTTTTTAAATACTGCCTACTAAGAACCCTGTGCGTCAGGAGTGCCGTCCATATCCAGCTGGAGAATCCAGGTGCCGAGAGACTAAAGGTAAGTGCACATGTCCTTGTGTCCTTTGACCTTTTGCCCCGTGATAATTTTTCGTCTTGGATCCCTTGGATATCAGCTAGGGCAGTCATATTATACCTAAAAAATATTTAGTATTTACGATTACTTTACATTTGAATTAAACAAGCGAACACTAAAGTATAACTTCTACCAACCCGCACTGGGTCCGCGTGGATTACGGCCCACTCCCTCTCACCAAGAGGGGGCCGGTGTCCTAGCAGTGGGAACAGTACCTATAGGCTGATTATGTATGTGATGTATCCAACCGGGATTAGGATTACCTTACAATATGATATGTACTCCATATCTATGGATCCCTAACTCCTTATACATATATATAGTAGATAGATAAGAACGCAATAATTCTACATAACCCAAGTCTTCAAACGTTTTGGTGTCTTCAGTTCCTGTCGAATGTACTCGGCTTCTGTCATGTCAGCTCGGCTGCCATCGGAACCGCTCGGCACTGCCATTGTTGCTCTTCTGACATCATGATGTCATCAGTCGACGGAGAATGTTCAAGGAATCGTCATCTGCAATGAATAAGTATATATCAGTAAGTAAAGTATACATATATTACCTAGTAGTTGTACATATATATATTTTTTTTATTTGGAACCATCATGCTTAGATAGGAGCCTTTCTTATAATTTATTTTTTGGGTTCCGTATGTCCAATTAACAAAACGGACCCTTATAGAATCACTCGTGTTTCTATCTGTCCGTCGCTCACAGTCAATAATTATCTCTGAATCTACTAGAACGATTAAGTTAAAATGTGTGTGTGTATGGTATGCAATCTGTATATAATATGGGAGGTCAATTTTGGGGGGAAGGGTAAATTAAAAAAAAATATTGAAAACTGCATCGTGTGACATATCAAATGGTAGGTCTAATTGTGAAGATCTTAAATGTATAGACGAAAATTGACCATTTCCCCCTTATCTCCGATACTACTGAACCTAAAATTAAAAAAAATTACTGTAATTAGGTTTCTACTTATAGATTATAGGAAAACCTATAAGAAGCCCATGATATTGAAATAACATGGTAAATTACTCAATATTGTACGTACCAACTTACATTTGCAGGTGGAATGTGTAGGAGAACATATTTTTTTTTTACTCTTGAGTGGGGACACTTATTGTGACCGACGGGAAAATACGGAACCCTACACTGAGCGTGGCCCGACCCGCTCTTGGCCGGTTTTTATTTTTGATTGTGTTGCGAAATACTATCAGTAGGAATGGGTTTCATTTTGACAGTTCAACAACATTCGTTGCGTTAATTTTACGTTGTTAGCAGACACATTTTTATTTCTACCAACAGATGGCGGTGTATGTGGCTAAATAATAACATCCGCACTAGTCAATCGACCAGCCGATCGATCCTATAAAAATCTCACCGTGAAAAGTTAGGTGAAGTGAGCTTAGAGTGGGCTGTCAATACTGTCAGTGACGAGTTGAAATGACAGCTCACTCCACGCTCACTTCACATAAGTTTTCACAGTGATATGGTAACAGAATCGCACTGCAGGTTAAGCTACGCTTGCCACGGTCGATCCGTGGATAAGTGACCATTTTTACAAACCAAGTCCCCCTCCGTACCTCGAAAAGACGTTAAGCCGTTGGTACTGTCATCGTGGTTGTCATTTGTGGGTCTTTCACAGTCGTTACGTGTCGTCAGAAGCCCGAAAGTCTGACAACCAGTCTTACTAAGGGGTTTCGGTGTACCCAGTCACTGGGTCAAGGAAGTCAGGTAAGCAGTTTCTCCATGAAACGTATTGTTACTCAGCTGCGTCTGGTTAGATCGCAAGATGCGCCACACAGTCGGTATAAGGCTAGGCACAGAGATCAATTGCTATGAGATAATACTTAAATTACGTACCAATCTCATCCCGATAGCCAGTTGTGCCACCTTCCTGATCCAGTCTATCCCGACCTCACCAAGTGGTCGGTCCATCTAGCTGGGCT
Organism: Busseola fusca; assembly: GCA_007844875.1. Classification (NCBI taxonomy): domain Eukaryota; kingdom Metazoa; phylum Arthropoda; class Insecta; order Lepidoptera; family Noctuidae; genus Busseola; species Busseola fusca. The sequence continues at coordinate 7,007 of VKGM01013805.1, read as the reverse complement.
CGTTCCACGAGCTACATGCACGATTGTCAGTAGATTCGCAGTCTACACAGAATGACTCGTCAGTTTCTTCTACGGGTTGCTAATTCTGTAATTTTAATAACAACTTTATTGGGTACCCTACCTCCTGTAAGGCCAAGCGATTTACAGCTGGGTCGGGCTGAAGTGAATCGTATTCCCATAGGTACAAGACAAACCAGACTGCAACTGAATGGGGCAAAACAAAACTTTCTCACGGCATATTATTAAAGAAACAGAGCGGCGCAAATGGTACCTACACAGGAGGTGCTCAGTCAATCACTGATCATATCACTAAGACGACCCTCGGGCACTCCCAGAATTCAACATTTGACCCCAAATGCATCCATTGCTGGACATATGCTTCCTCCAAGCGTCGCCACAATGAAACATTCCTGTGCTTCTCGGTTCCAGCGGGTACCTGACCCCTTCACCAGGTCTTCAATCCTCAACATTACAGCAATGGCTTCTCCATTTTTTTTTAATGTGATTGGTTATTCTTTTACGTTTTAACAAATTGCGGGGCTGTCATTTTGGCGAAGGCAACTCTCCCTTGGGCTACTTTAAATGGAACGAGGCTCCAACAGACAATTAACACTATGCAAGTGTATCCAAGGACAACCTCCGGTTGATGCAGGACAATTGCTGAATGGGGACAAAACATATTGGGCTGCTGTAGGTTTGGGTGGCTATAGCGGATATAAAAATAGACACCGATAAAATGGCAGGGAGCGATTAACACACTCAATAATGTGTTATTATTTTACTGTTCCAATTTTGCACTTACCTACATTTAGCGTTATATCGTATACGTTTGCTGGGTTTTATAATATACTTTGAAATAATATTATCAAAAAACAAATGAAGAATGCAGTGAAAAAGCTAAGCTTTGAATAAAATTACGTGCGAAATGAAAAAAAATTAAAACTACCTTTAGAAAAAAATATAAAATCTGGAAGGTAGAAGAGATGAAATAATTTATAATTAAAATGTTAGTTTAACACCTAGGTTTCTTTGCTTCATTAATCAAAATAGGTACTAATACATATTTTTATGCCATTTAAGTGATTAAAAGCAAAATTAATAATTTTCATAATATTTCGACATAATTTATTATACATATATGAATGAAGAGCGCCATCTATGTTAAGCTTTCAGAACTAAGCACTGACTTGAGAATTTATTTATTTTGTAAGTACAGCGTTGAGTTCAGTTCAGAAATCCTAATTTATAAGTTGATTGTAACAGGCGTCCAGTAAATGAATAAGCCACAAAATTAACCATAATAAGGCCTTGCCTTTGGAATCAACATCAACTTAAACAACCAAAGTATATTGATCACACCGTACATAAGGAAAAGACACGCAGTTGAAACAAAAATTGTAGGCCGAGTACGAAGATACCTTTGTCCGTTGAATTATTTTTCAACGTTGCAACACGTAAATTATTACTTTCTCGCTTACACTTATAATGTTGTCCTTTTCATTCTTACATAACGAAGCTTCCAGTTGATTGTTCTAGACAATTCTAGAAAAATCAAATTAAAAATACTGGCAACGGCGCATCCATTTCCGGGAAGGTTCGCATTTACTATAATGGTGACTCCAGACGAGTTTAGATTATTTTGAACCAACATCAAAAAAAGGAGGTTTTATGCATGTGATGCTTTACAATTAACTTTCAGTCGCCACTGCGGTCGTGATAAAGCGGCCACCGCTTTTGTAGGAAATGGTAGCTTTAGCTTCACAGGTAGTTACACATCTAGCGTCGCCGACGAAAGAAAACAGTTTTAATACTAGCAGTACCCCGCGGTTTCATGTCCATAAGTTTCGATCTCGTGAGAATATCGGGATAAAAAGAAACCGGTGTGCCAAATTGCATTAAAACTGGTCCAGCCGTTTGAGTGAAAACAAGTAACAAACATACAAACACACTCATTCAGATACTTTCGCATTTATTATAGTAGGAAGGTTTAGTAGGATAAGACTAATCCAGCAGGGTAAGTGCGTAACACACTGTCAGTAGCAATGGGTTTCATTTTGACAGTTCAACAACATTCATTGCGCTAGTTACGTTATTGAGCAGACACATTTTTCGAACATACGGAGCAATGGATTAGCAATACCAATGCTTGAAAATGATTCAAATTGAGAGTAATAATGTTTTACACAAATAGGGTGGTGATGTTATAGTATCTTAATAATGTTTTCATAGATGGTTAGTTCATGAAAACGCTTAGGCCGATCGTGCCTCTCTACTCTCTCTTCTCCGCGCTCTTGCACTCTCGGCTCAGGCGGAACGAGACAATGAGTCATGCTTTTTCGTGAGTGCAGCCTGCGTTCATCGATTTATAAGACGTTATCACATCAAAAACGTAAATACTTGTTCAACGATGACTAGTGTCAGTGTTGTGTCAAACTCCACATAATAACGTCGTGTTTAATTAAAATGTGTTAAGTCTAACTAAACAACTGATAAACACTATTTTGTCGTAGTAAGGTAAGATTCATAAATGCAAACGTCTGGCAGTGGCTTTACATTGCTTTTCTTGTGATCGTGGGTAACTCCAGTTCCACATACAAATTTAATATTACATACTGAAGGTAGTCGTATTATGTCTCGTTTTTTCTTGCGCTATGTTGCCACTCTTTCATTTCCGACGACACGGCGTAGCATACATACATTATCGGAACCTTATTTCTTTTAAATTTAAAGGTTTAATTTCGCGTTAATTATTAGCGTCCGGTGTTAATACAAAGCAGCAATTGGGTAAGTAACTAATTAAAATCTAAAAACCAGTTGAAAATTAAGATGTTTGTTCGAAATTCGAAACGTGTCTTGGTGACGCCATTTTTTCAAGACTTTGTCCAATTTCACGTAGGTCTTCTTGAATAACGTGAAGCCTCTTCATCTGTCGTGTTGGTACGTTTAACAATCATCATTGTCCTGTTATTATCTTAATTTATTTGTGGTCGGCGCAACGTGTCTTGTTCTTCCATACTTTTCTATTAGTCATCTCGGTAGTCACCCCCTTTCTAACCATATCGACTTCCACACAGTCCAGCCGTCGTTTCTTTGGTATTTCCCGAGTCAAAAAGCTATCCATATTCATACTCAAAACTCCGTTAGTGCGTTTATAGATTGTTATTAAATAAAACTACCTAAAGTATCCATTTTTATACGAGTAAGTACTTACTTTTTAAAATTGTGAATAGGTAATCCTTTTGTCTGGCGAGGTTCTATTCAATGTTCAGTTAATCGTCACAAGAAACGTTTATTTATAAGCAGCCAGTATTTATAAACCTAAATTAAAAAAAAAATGATCTGTTTTTGAGAAACAAAATGGTGAACCATACTATGTTGTGACGCCGCGCCGCCTCTCAGGCTGCGCCTTCATGTAGGTACGCGGTCGCTGCTCCAGAATTGTTCTGCCAAAATGAACAAATCTTTGTAATTAAAATAAACGATAATTTACAAGGAAAGATAAATGGTTTCCGAAGAATGGCCGTCCGTTCATTATTTTCAATAGAAAGCATACCTTAGAGCTGTGCGCTCTAAATAATTACGAATTTTGGTACACAACAAAGAAAAACGAAGTTTTTACTGTACGGCGACGTTATGTGCCCCGCCCATTGTCAATTCAGAAATAATTACGAACTTTCTAGAACAATTCTTTTGTTTTTTCAGAGCGTGTCGTACAATGAAGACTGCCGAGTTATACCGAGTAATGCCGAGTCCAAATAACAAACACTCCTTCCGGATATCAGCATGTCCAGCCAAGATCTCCTGGGACCGAAGGTTGGGCTCCAGGGTGTGATACCTACTGCGCTATCAGGTCTTCAAGACAAATTCGAAGAAATCAACAGGAACACAGCTTGAAACGCGATGCAGGTACTTACTGAAGTTATTTTCTTTAACTATCATTACAGACCACACATTTTTCGTTTAGTTACGTTACGTGCACTAGTCTGAGGGGCTCGTGGCTAAATAATAACAGCCGCACAGGTCGATCGATCAGGTTAAGCTACGTTTGCCGCGGTTGGTCTGTGGATGGGTGACTATCTATACACACCGAGACCCCTCCGTGCCTCGGAAAGCACGTTAAGCCGTTGGTCCCGGCTGTCATTCGTAGATCTTTAAGAGTCGTTACGGGTCGTCAAAAGTTCGAAAGTCTGACCACCAGTCTTACCAAGGGATAACGTATTATCTAGTAACTGGGTTGTGGAGGTCAGATAGGCAGTCGCTCCATGTAAAATATCGGTATTCAGCTGAATCCGGTTAGACTGGAAGCCGACCCCAACATAGTTGGGAAAAGGCTAGGCAGATGATGATGACGTGCACTAATCTTGGCGTGTGCGGGTACAAGGATATTTTAGCGCATGGCCAAATATGGAAGTAACGCGGCCATCTTGTTTATTTTTACGTTTCATCATTCGAGCGCCAAAATATCTTTTGTGCAGGCAATGCTTTTGACAGTTCAACAATATTAAATTCATGTATCTAACCTCCGTTGTTGGGTAGTGGTTTAGGAAGCCTTCGCATGTGATTCAAAGTCATTAATTGGTAAAGCGAGCCGCATAAACGAGCCTCTTAACGTCAAAGCTGCTCTGCTCAATCAACCCCAATTTGAATCTTATTTGAATTTTGAACTACGAACCAGTTAAAGTGTCGCGGAAGGCTAGCAACGCCTTGAATTTACTGACAGTCTCAACTCTCACTTACGGAGGGTACCTGAGGTGACTGAGGTACCTAATGCCGAGATAAATTTATCCCAAGAACAAATATAACATTGTTGTTGAAATACATGTCCTCCCATACATTCTATCCTGCAAACGTAAGTTTGTGCGCACATTAATAAGAGATTTATTGTTATTTTATACAGTTTTTTTTTTAATGTGTGTGTATGTAAGAACTTTTTTCTAGATTTTATCAAATTTTAGACTCCTTTTCAGAGAATGGTTCATTTATGTTTTTTTCCAATTAGCGACCCTCATAACAAGCTGTTACCTTGATATGTCACATGGTACAGTATATCATTAAAAATAAAAAACAATATGCAAACTTTTTCAAAAAAAATTCTAATATTCCTCCAAAAGAGAACCCGATATTCAAAATTTAATCAAAGTTTCATATTTGTTAAAACAGAACCAGGGTACTGACATGTGAATACCAGTATTTTACGTGGAGAGACTGCCTAATTCTAATACCTACATGTAGGTAGTCAAAATAAAAATATTGTATTTCACATAAACCAACATGGGCTCTATGTAACGTCAGAAGCTAGGTGCACGGTTCCAATTGATTGTTTCCTATGGAGAAGAGCCAGCAAGAAACTCTACAGTTGCTGTTTTAAAAATAATGTTTTCAAATTACAGTAGGTGTGTAGGCCTGTCCAGTCACCGGGCCAAGTCAACAAAATTATTTCTAGCAATCCTCTCACAGCCCGTAGGTGCAACGGCTTGAGTTTAGGGATACATTCATTTCTATAAGTCATAACTCATAAGTAATTTATTTCATAACAATATGTTTGACATGGACGCTATTTCAATTTAAGCAATTATCAACTTTTGTTAATGGCAGTGGCTGATTTACCAGTAGGCTGAATAGGCTGGAGCCTAGGGCGGCAGATTTAAGAGGGTGGCAAATTTGGCCCAATTTTTTATTATCTTACAGATTTAAAAAAATTTAATATTTTAGTAATGCACAGTATACTGACACAGTATACTTACGTCCTTAATCCGTATATGAAAGACTGTCATATTGAATTTCAACAGCAAATTTGTAAATCCGCCACTGTTATACCCAGAGTGACAGCACTATTGAACAAGATATTTCCCGAACAATACTTACATTGAAAGTTAAATAAAATGTAAAAAGTTTTAAACATGTTAGAAGTTGTATTGTAAACTGAACTTTATTGTTTAGGAATTAAAAGTTATTTTTCCATAAACTCTCTCTCTATTAATTGTTTCAATTTTTGGCGAATATGTCGCAAACACAGATTAGGTATTTTGTGTTGAAACATTAATAAAAACATTATACAATTTCAATTAAAATAAAATACATTAAAGAATTCAAGTAAGTAATAAATCTATACTAATATTATAAAGAGGTACAATTTGTTTGTTTCTGTGTAGGGGGTAATCTCCGGAACTGCCATTTTGATTTGAAAAATTCTTCATTATAGGCTATATAAAATCACGCTACGACCCCAAGGGGCCGAGCAAATAGAAAAGAAAAGTAAGAACGATAAGCGAAAACAAAGGCATCGACTGCCCGCGCTAGTACTTTGTTTTCGCTTATCGTTCTTACTTTTCACGTTGCGGTGCTACGGGGACAGCAAATTTCACCCAGACGAAGTCACAGGCAGAAGCTACTCAATCATAAGTTACAATGTCATTTATGTCATATAGGAATTAACTGATACTGTGATAGCCTTTCCACAATAAATAGGTTCTCAAATTGTTCTTAAATAAGTTGACAGAGTATAAGGTTTTTAATTTCTTAGGCAACTTGTTGTATTCAAATACAGACTGATACAGACCACGAGGTCTAAGTTTAGCATTTGTGTGAGTGCACATAGATAGAGTTTGTAGGAATGATGTCGGTCAAGCCTAAAAAAATAGAAAAATTTAATTAAATTTAACAGACTTTATACCTATGTGTAGACCATTTTTTAATTTTGTTATGTACCTGGTTGTTGATAGGCCTATTTTTAAAAGAGTAACCGTGGAGGTTCGTGCTGGCTCTTCACCAATGGGAATGGTGCACATAGCTGCTGACGTTTCACAAGTGCCCATGTAGGTTTATGTGGAATGAAATATTTTGTTTTTGATTGAATACTTTACCCGACCTGGCAATCACTGCCAGCACCCTAATTACGTAACACATTATCAATCGGAATCTGCATCATTTTGAAGCAAATTTCTAAACCATTGCTTCATAAGTTCGAAACATTTATCTGCACAACACGTAAATAACGCAATGAATGT
>VKGM01013804.1:0-14647 GCA_007844875.1 Busseola fusca | reverse complement strand
GCATAGCGTGGTGGGGTCCCTAAGGACCGATGCCTGCCCCAAGGCCGTGGAGCGTACCAGAGAGTAACCGGGGTCCCTGGGGCGCATAGGCAGGTGAAGGAACAGGGGGTGGGTTTTAGTCAGTAAAAGTCTGACACGCCCTTCCGCTCCGCCCAGAGCGGGAGAGGTCATTTGATGATTTCCCACCCCACCAAAAAAAAAAAAAACCGTGTCTCATACAGTTTCTGATTTTCCCTTTTGTCCCACTGAAAAGTATACTCTGCGTACTAACACATGAAGGCCTTGTGGTTATACAGCCGCACAGATCGATCATGGCTCCGGTTCTTAGTAGACTTGGTATCCATTACATAATTACATCTCGAGATTCCTCCATGCTTCGGAAAGCTCGTTAATAGCAGTCATTTCAAGGGATGTCTTATTACAAACAAGGTTGTGGAGGTCAGATAGGCAGTCGCTTCATGTAAAACACTGGTATTCAGCTGCATCTGGTCAGACTGGAAGCCAAACCCCACATAGTAATAATATAATAATAATATTCCACAACTTTCACACAACGTCATCTAGTCTCATACTTAGCAGAGCTTGTGTTACGAGTACTAGACAACTGATAAACATACTTATATATTTTTAAATACATACATATTATAGATAAATTACACCCAGACACAGAACAAATGATCGTGCTCATCACACAAACGTTTGTCCTGGGTGGGAATCGAACCCACGACCTCCGGTTTAGCAGTCAGGGTCACTAACCACTAGACCAACAGGCCAGACAAATAGTTGGTAAAAGTCAGGCAGATAAGAAATACTAAAACTCCATTATCTATATTCAATCAATCGTTATCTAATGCATGGCGCTAATGTATCTTCGAAGCTACACAGCGGAACCTATTAGATAATAAGTAGATCAAATTAATGAAATTAAGGTAGTGGGTTCTGCGAGTGCATGCTGTTCGTTGTTGATGCTGAAGCGTGAAGATAAGTCGATTTACTGGCATTGAGTCGTTTAGATTTCCTCTTTTACGACCGGTGCGTGCGGTCATAAAACTGTGACATCTAGGTTAGTTCTGTATACTTACTAACCTAAATATCACGGTTTGCCGGAACATACGGATATGCACGTAATTATTATCTATCAAGGTCTCAACATTGATGATAATTGGATACGTTCCTTGAAAAGGGTTAGAGCTAATTGGCAACAATTTCGAGCCCGATGAGATGGGGTCCAATTTAGATTGTTTTCGAGTTATCGAACGTTTTAAATTTTTCTGGGAATTTTGGAATAGTTAATCGTTTCTACATTTCTTTGTTTTAACCAAAAAATCTATAGAATAGAAAAACTTACCTAGAATTTAATTATGTACACCCTGTATCGGTATATAGGCTGTAAAGATATTCGTCATAGAAATGTAGAATTTATTTCGTTGAAAAAGTTATTTTGGAAACCTTCAATCCTTTAAAATCAAGACGATACATTCATCGAACAAACAGCACCACCTACGCAAGATAGGAAGACAATGGCAACGCACTTATACCCTTAGTACCTATAGCAAATGTCCATAGGGTGGGGTAACCAGTTAACATCAAGACATAAAAAAGAAAATAATCCTGGTTGGGTAGTATGAAAATATATCTTATCTAGAGTTGAAGTTATTCGTAATAGGAAATCTCTGAAAAAAATAATCAAATTCCAAAAAAAAAATTGCATTCAAACACAGCCTCATTATTCTCCAGTGAAACAGGATACTTTTTATGGCGCGGATAAATACACGGCTCTTTCGGGAAACTTTTTTTTACATTCATGTCCCATTGTTGGGCAAAGGCCTCCCTACTCTCCTTCCACCTCTCTCAGTCCAGGGCTGCCAAGGACCAATCTTTATTAAAAGAGTCCAGCTCATTTGGCCATGAAATATAATGTTTCATTTAAAGAAGAGGCAAAATATGTTTTGGCTCTTAGGTACTGTATGACACAAATTTATAAAAAAATTTCACGACCTTATTTGTACACCTGAGCAAATAAATAATTTGATTTGATTTGATAAACACAAAAATCTTAATTCCAAAAATAGGCTAGAGTAGAAGTTGAAAATCGAAAGTTGAAAACATTGCTTAATGTTTATGTCGATAATTTGAAACCATACATTGTTGTTTTAAAGTTGCGAATTTCGTTAACAGTTTGCAAATTTTATCGACAGCAGAAAATTAAGGCGATTGCAATACAAATTGGGCTTTGATACAGTGCAACGGTATCTGAATATTGGACAACAGCCAAAAGATTGTGCTGCATCAAGTCATACGTATTTAACTATGGATTACTATGTAAACGACATCGACAGAGGCTTTTATAGCCGTGTGAGTATTATGTCATTTTGTTTTCACTCGTAGAACGTCGGAGGAGCTCGTGGCTAAGTGTCCGTGGCTCGTGGCGCTTTCTGGGGTTGGTCAATAGATGGTTCAGTAGATCCACATCGTGCCGAAACTCTTTCGTGCCTCAGACAACTGAAATGCAAATAAAATCTACGGTTTCTTAAATTTATGTTAGCATAACTTGACATTTTTTTTTATTTTTTTATAATGTTATAAACCAGTGCTTGACCGCGATTCTGCCTGATGGTAAGCAGTGATGCAATCGTTGATGGTAAAGCGCACTAGTTTATTATGAGCCTATTCACTCTAGCCTTGAAGACACTTAAATTGTTATCAGCCGGGAAGACCGCCGCAGGCAAATTGTTCCAGTCCCTCGATGTACGCGGTATAAAAGACGAGGCAAAACGCTTCGTCCGGGTTGTAGTGGTGCCAACAATGAAAACAAATTAAATTAGCGAGAATAAATTCAGATACTATCAAAGCTGGTATTACTAATTCATAAACATAATTTTAGCACTAAATTGGTCTCCATATCTACGTACAAGTAGGTACTGTATTAATTCAGTGTTGGATCAAGATTAATTACCAACCATTTTGGGACAAAAGACATGTTCGGTACTGACAAAGATTTACAGATGTTCAGTTGTGTCACAAGCTCTTTCGAAATCTAATGGATCATGTCAATGTGCCAAGGTATCAGATTATGTCTTAGTAGACATATTGTTCGATATAGTTGCGTCAAACATTACCCAACACGACTCAATTCTTTTATTAGTCCGTACCAACGAATATGGACACAATTTATTATGAGGGGGACAAGTTTGATCATGTTTGACAGAGCTTCGTTAACCATTTCGAAAGTGGTAACTAGATAAACTAATAAGGAGCCTGTATGAAAGCTTACACAATGTTACCTTTTGTTCGATTACCGACAATGTTTGCAGAGGCGTATTAGTTGATGGTAGGACTAATATTACATAGTGACATACTTATATACTATTAGCCTTGTAAATAAAATTTATTTGAGACAAGCTTTTGCCCTCGACTTCGTCTGCAATTTAGGATGATAATTAGTCATGTCCTTCTCCGGGTGCCAGACTACCTCATAATCTGCCTAGCCTTTTCCCAAATACGTTGGGGTCGGCTTCCAGTCTAACCGGATTCAGCTGAATACTAGTATTTTACATGAAGCGACTGCCTATTTGACGTCCATAACCCAGTTACTGGATAATAAGATACCCCTTGGTAAGACTGGTGGTTAGACTTTTGGATTTCTGACGACCTGTAACGACTGTCAAAGATCCACGAATGTCAGCCGGGAGCAACGGCTTAACGTGCTGTCCAAGGCACGGAGGGATTTCGGTATGTAAAGAATGGTTACCCATCCATAGACCAACCGCGGCAAGCGTAGCTTAACCTGATCGATCGACCTATGCGGCTGTTATTATTTAGCCACGACTACCTATGTGTCAAATTTCATATCGGTTGGTTTAGGTCCGTGTTTTTGTATCGTGGTTAAAACTTAACCAATTGTAACGAATGGTTAAATATTTGGCATAATCTGTTTTTTGATCTATTGTTGTTAATGGTCACTTATGCTTATTTCTTTAACTGATAGTTAATTCGTTGACCATTAGTAATTATACTCTTATCATTAGATAAATTTAAAATGTATCTATTATTTTTAACAACTGGTTGCGTTCTACTATGGATCGAAAGATCGGCTCTTAGTGGTTTAGGTGGTAATTGGTAACATATAGAAAGACAGAGTTAGAGTACGAATAAATGGAGCAAAGATTAAAGAAATAAAATGTTGAATGATAGGTAGAAAAAAGTAAATAATTCCCAAAAACAAAATATCAATAGTAAAAATCGTATAGGAGCGATTCAGAAAGTAAACAACGACCCACTTATTACAAGTTTATTTTTTAGAACTGGTCTTAACCACTTGGCCAGTTATTCAATTCAAAAAGTTCGAAATACAAATTCTGGCTCAAAGATTTAGGCTTGAGCTAAAGTTAGATTTTGTTTTGTAATAAGACGGATAAGTTCGCCTGTATCTCCTTAAATATCAAGTTAGATTTATGAAAGACCCATCTAGCCGTTGTATCGTCCGTCTTAATTTGAGAAACATCTCAGGCGAATAAGAGGCTCCAAACTCCTCCATTATTTCCGAGATAAAAGGCTCCGACCCATTTCATGTTTACTTAAAGAAGACACGTACCTTCATGAAGTTCGCATATCCTAGTAGAAAATAATAAGAAGGAATGTAGAGAAAAAGAGGGAATTCGATGTCAAGTATTACCTCCGATATTACTTACTCAAGTATGAATTGCTTTGTTTGCTTCTAACGAAACGTTAAAATCGTCGAGTGCGAGGAAGTGAGCGTCCATAAAGTTATTCTCTACATGTTTTGAATTGGAATCCTTTACATAAATTTTCTTACTAAACATTTTATATCTATCGTTAGCTTCAATACACTATAATTCTACCATACCCATGTTAATGGCTGCTTGTGTGTCCTCGTACAATATACTTTTATTTTTTATTTCTTTGTTCTCTAGTTACAGCGCGAAGATAAATATCTGCATACCTTCGATGTTTGTATACTTTAAGATTATTGGTACTGATGCTGTACAAGATAAACTTGTGGACAGTTCTGTTAATAAAGAAACGCTATTCTGAGTCTAAACGTGTACGTAAACTATCCTTAGCGATAGGTTGTAATTCTTTGTAAATAAAGCCTGTGCGGAGATCGTTATGCGTGCCCGCGAAAGGGCAAATAAGCACGTAATATTTTTATTTTAGATTTAGAAGTTGCTGATATGTGGTGACTAGTGAGGCTTTAGGTTGATGAAATGAAATGATTTATTTTTCTGTAAGTAGGTTTGTACAAACACTTTTACATGTCAATGTTTTTTTTTTAACTAGATGAGTTCGGCGTTTCCTATCTGATGTAATTGTTACTTTAAAATTAACTGCGAACCAGATGACAAGTAAAGAACAAATGCAATATTGTCTGAACGAAAACGAAATGATTTTCGTGATGTCTCGCAACGGCAAAATTGCGAAGGAAAACATTGTCACGTCCTCTGCAAATAGTTATTCTATTCCAAGGGAGCTCTGAGAATTTCTAGAACATTCTACATTCCCATAATGGTGAAATGCATAGATAAAGCCAAGGCTAATCAAAGTGCAAGGCTGAAGCAAGGGCGGAGGGACCTTGCGTCCTACGGTACTGAGCTTTCATTTTGTTATTTTCACACGCAAACTGTACAATTTACTGGTTGTTTAAACTAGAATTTACTCGAAAAACATAAAACTGTAGTGTATTTTTCCATTTAATATTGTGCAATATTAACACTACGATCTAGAAGAGAAAGGAATATCGTAGAACTGGTTTCGACGATGCTTATATAAAAAGCTCAAACACATTTTTAATAACAGATTAACCAACGCGTTGCCATTGAAGAGTTAGCACGAGCGAGGATTAACGTACAAGTTTTTTAAGTGCTTAGTGCTTTTTAGAACTCCTGAAATTGGTTACATTTAACGAAAAATCCATAGGTATATATATAAATCGTATGAAACATCAAAATTCGCTCCCTCAAACGACAATGTTATAAGTTCTAACATAAAGTTCCAATTGTTCATTGTTCGTACGTTCAAGTTAGACTGTTTGCATAATAGTTTTACTCCTATTTCATGTTCAGCTGCATTCCCTTCGAATATTATTGGAAACTCTTTAAATTTCGCTCAATAGAATATTTTTACGACGCTAAATTGCTTTTAGCTTTATTCGAGTTGTTTGCGAACGATATATTCGTATCAATTCAAGCGTGTTATTTTATTATTTATTGGTTCTTTAGTTTGGTAGTTTAGTATGCGTAATAGTGCTAAACGTGTTTAAGCGATTCTATAAGTATGTCACTAAGAAGGCACTAAAAAACTAAGTTGCCAGGCATGTTATTTTGGCCTTGCGAATATGACAAACTGCGTCTAACTTTTTGCGGTTTTAACGCATGCATTTTAATTATCGAAAAAAAAGTATCCTCAAAATTATTATTTGTATATTTATGACAATAACTTCTAGTCAATGACTTTGTATTTTCCTATGACTTATCTACCTACAGACATCGTTATACAATTAGTAAGCAAAGTTATTATACAGGAGAATTATTTTCCAAGTAATAATAGCATTCAACAAAGCCTTAATTTGAATAAAGGATAAGGCAGTGGGCAGAAAACACTAAAACAATTTGATATTAATTATAACAAAATATCTTTGCCATCCCTTCTTTGGTTATGACGATCACGACTGTACGATAAGTCAACGACACTTTAATCGACTTTTAAAATAATGAAGGTAAAAAGTCTCGTAAAAATCGCACGTTACTCATTTGTTTGCTGCTTTCAAAACGACGAAGGAAAACATCATGAGGAAACCGGCATACAACCAAAAATTCGAAGACGTGTCATCCACCAAATCGTACTGGGCCAGCGTGGTGGATTACGGCCTCAGAGGTGAGGCCTGCCATTATAAGCTGTAGTATGTGTAGATCATAATTACATGAGACTTGTCAGAATGATGTCCTTTGTGCATCGTTTATGGTCGCCATAAATAAACGCCCACTTCACCTCACACAGATTTATTGCGTAGAAATTTCATTAAGAATTTATATCGAGATATAACGGCTGCTGCCGCGACCCACACCCGTATATCAACAATCAGGACATGTGCTAGTTAAATTGTTATTTACGAAACTGTACGAAGCATTAAATATATCATTCAGAACCGAAGGTTTTATGCTAAAAAAGAGCTTAAAATCTCCAAGCCTGAAAAATGTTCTAGCTACTGTATTTATATTTGCTGTCTATACATCAAGCTTACTTACTGCCCACTGTAATGCTCACTGTCACAATAAAGCCTCTTCGGTAGATAATTTTTTTTGTAACATTTTTCAAATAAATAACTGCTTTTCTTTTACCTTATTCATAAATGTCAACTATTACTAAAGTTTCTGTATACAGAAATATATCGTTTTAGATTTAAATAGATAGAAACACGTAACCTTGCTTAGCGTGCTACAGCAGTATTGCATTGAAATGCAGAGCGATAATTCCAGTCAGTAAGCTGATCACATCCAAAAGTGTAATTTATCTAGATACCTACTGCACTAGATAGGTAGCAATATAGGTTCTCCAGTGTCTCCATTCATTGTTTTAGCTTTGTACTGTCAGACAGCTAAATCTTAGTAAAAAGCGTAATAAAACTAGGTATAGATTGTTTTATTTGTTTCGGTTTGCTATATCTTGCTAAAAGGAGTTGGTTACTCAATAAAGAGCGAATAATCAAGAACAGTTCAGACAGGTGAAAGAACATGGGTGAGTTTTAGTCAGTAGAAGTCTGACACGCCCTTCCGCTCCGCCCAGAGCGGGAGAGGTCATTTGATGATTTCCCAACCACCAAAAAAAAGGGCTATTTGTGCAATTAAATGATTAGTTTTTGACTTAGCAATAAGACATATGGATCAAGATAAGTTATTTGTTTGTGCTTACTACCAGGGATTTAATTTCCGTGTGTCCGAAAGTAGGCCGTAGAACGTATCAGCTGCGAGTCGTCCCCCGTTGTTTAAGTCAACAAAGAGAATCAGGTTAATGGTGCTCGCGGGCAATGACAATTCGTATGTGGAGTTGTAGATTTTGATAGCAGCATGGTTTTACTCTTGAGCTTTGCCTGCACGATTTCGCATTGTCAAAACCATGGTTTTTGTTTTTGCAATGTATGTCGACTACCTTTACAAAGGGAGATAGCCATATGACACAATACCTAATACTAGTTGAAATTAAATCGTTCTTTGAATTATGGATTCCGAAGTAATTATAGAACAAAGACGTAGAAATGGGAACAGAAAGCAACTCACTGTTACCTCACAAAACATCAGCGATTTTCAAGAACCTTTTTGCAAATATCCAGCTACCAGCTTAATTCAATAAAAGAAAATACAGAAACATTCGTCCATTAATCAGGAGACACAAAACAGAAATGTCACCAACGTTAAAATTTATTGTACGGAACTGTAACGAACGAGTTATGGTATATAAAGCAGATATTTTATAGTCAATCTCGACAAATAAAACTGCTATAAACGGTTGTAATAAAGGAATATTTACAGAAATAACAATTCTATCGAACCAATATCAATAGTTTGTAGGAAAACGTTATTCAAATGTTTCCTTATTACTAGAAATAAAAGTAACTTGTTCTACATATTTGAATATTTGGCTTGGATTACATGCGTAACTTCCAAACTACGGAACAACCAGCAAGAGTTTATTGAATGAGTCGTTAACATAAAAAAACCGGCCAAGTGCGAGTCGGACTCGCCCCCTCTAAAAGGCCTCTATAATTTCTGAACTAACAGTTATTTAAGCCGTTATAGGTTTCCTACTTGGATTTTTGAGACCATCATGATTTTTTTCATATTTTTCGAGGCAGTCGTTTAGTTTTAGATAGGTGACGGGAGCCATATTTTAAGTAGAGGAGGCACCCAAAAAAAAGTTAGGTGGTGTGAGCTGTCAATAGTGTCAATCTCTAGCATTCGTTGGAATGACAGCTCACTTTGCCTTAGTTTTCACGGTGAGATGGTTACAAAATCGCACAGTTGTACCAGTAACCAATATTCGTTTCTTGATTAGTAATTCTAGAGCACTCGATAATGTAACGAACGAATGAATGAAGATTGTGGTTTTCTGCTGTCGAGAAACGATTCGCTTCGAGCGCTTGTGGTAGGTTCAAATCTACAGTGATTACCATATTTATAGTTTCGATGACGTAACTAACTCCCTGTGAGTTTTACGTCATTAAAACTAGTTTTATAATGTTTTTTAAAACAAACTTATTTAACATGGATACTATTAATCTTACTACACATACATGTTTCAGTGTCGTTAGAAAATTAAAATGTCCGATTCATGACAATGCCTATGTATATTTTAAGTGCAAGTGTTTGTTAGCGGAATCGAAGATGTTAGTGAATATTCAAAATGAGCTATGAAGTATTTGTATTCAATACGTAGAGTACAGGTAAACAACACAGCCCGTGCAATTGCCTCCATCCTTGACGCTGCAAGAGGTCAACAACCTTAAGGCCTTCATACAAATAATAACGTAAATTGTAAAGTTGTTTTCTACAATAATTTAGTACCAAAACCCATTGTTGTTATGTCGTTAAATAGATTGTCAGCCATAAACCCTTTTGTATTACTAAGTCCGATTCTGTGTTATAACTAAAAGAAACAAACGTGTCAGTATTATAGTTTAGTAGAACCTTGAAACCGAAAACATGTTACGGATCGAATTGGTTCTCGCTACCGAAGTACCGACGCGGTTAAACGGACCCTGCTGCGAGGTCGGGATAGCACTAAAAAGAAATAAGAGAACTTGTATTCTCACGATACATAAACAAAGTGAAACGACCACCAGAACACATTTGGAATCTTTGCTTTCAAAACCTTGAAAACTATTTCCAACATGGAGTGAACATTACACCTTTGGGATACGTTTCACTGCAGTTATAGCTGTAAGTTCTAGTTCTCCAAATAGTCATTATCACATAGAATATCGGTTGTTTTGAAGGCTCTTAATGTGTAAAGGAGGAACGGGAAGGGAAGAGGTCCTAGACGCAAAATAAGGCTGAGTGCGCGGCAGCCGAACGTTCTGTTGTGTCTGCCAGTCTGCCTGTATCGATCCGGCGCCCTCATTTCTGGCTTCGCCGGCTGCGCCCACAATAACGCAAATGTAGCAGCCGCTTCAGGAGCTATGTGTGCAGGCGATCGTAACAATGCACATTTTTGTATTTGAGAGAACAAAAACGTACTCTTTAGAACGTGGTTCAATTTCGGAACAAATTGCTTGCATGTTCCTACTAACAAACAGTGTTGCGAATTGCGACGTGCTGTAGAACCTTATACTGAATGGTGCATAAATAATGTTGTTCTAGTGAAACTGGGTAGTTTGCACTGGCTCGTAACTGGTGTGTAGCCGTGGGGCGTCGGCGTGTCGCTGTGAATATTGCTTATACAAGTGGCTTATGTGCTTATGTTGGTCTTAGGTTACATTTATATTTTCTTTTAAATCTTACTTTACGTCGACTACGTATTTTAGACTATATTATAATAATAATAATATTCCACAACTTTCACACAACGCCATCAAGTTTCATACTAAGCAGAGCTTGTGCTACGAGTACTAGACAACTGATAAACATACTTATATATTTCTAAATACATACATATTATAGATAATACACCCAGACACAAAACACATGATCGTGCTCATCACACAATCGTTTGTCCTGGGTGGGAATCGAACCCACGATCTCCGGTATAGCAGTCAGGGTCACTAACCACTAGACCAACAGCCCAGCCAATATTACTTAGGGTACTTACTATAAATTTTCCGGTTCTCGTATAGGAACATCGTATTTGTCAAGATATAAATATTGCACAAATCCGAGAGCACTCAAGTCCTTCAAGTTTTCGATTTCCTCGACAACTGTGTTCTGTACCTCGGAATCGTATCCAATTTCCTGTGAAATCGTATTTATACTTTCGCAATTTTCAAAGATCCTTGTAAGTGTAGGTAAAATATTTGAAAAGCAACGTATCTATTTCATTGGTTGTTTGTTTTTCTTTATTTTTTATATAATTATATAAGTTGTATGGGTACATATATACAAAAAGTAGAGATATCAGAATCTGAAATCGATCTATCTAGTCTAAATTTATCAGTTCCTTCCTTTTCTAGTTGTTACTATTTCAAAATCTTTTCTGTAGAACACACATAGAATATTCCACACAATTTGTGTAACGTATTTATTGTTGTTATTTACGTCCAATGGGTTGTTAAAACTAGACATGTGTCATGATGTCTAGTTTTAACAACACATTGGACTAACTAGATGGTACTTTGTCTGTATCATTCTAATTCGATTAATTGAGTAGTTACGCGACGGACCCATGCATAATATTATAAGCAATACTAATAACGACTCTAGATTGCGATAGGCTTGTTTCATAAGCAATTTTGCAATTCCGGTTACAAAATTGCGAAGTTTAGGGTTCTAACACACAGGACTATAAATACCGAGAACTTTTTTTGTATGAGTAATGGAACTGACAGATGTCATACCGGCCGATCTATTCTGTGAAATCTAAGGAGTTATTTTGAAGTGAACTCTCAATTGGGTCAATGATTATTAGCATCAGGTGGAATGATGATACTTCACCTCACCTATGTTTTTACTGTGATATTTTTTTACAGATGCATGCAGATGTACATCTAACGTACTTCTAAGATTGAACCCTTTTCAAATGACTTGCAACGCGTCCATGATATAGACTTCGAACCATAGTAACATTAAAAATAGGCATAGAAACAGAATTCAAATACAAATGCAACCATCGATTTATTCAGGAACGCATCATATCATTTTTATTATTGTCCATATCCCTGCGTACTAATTATCTACTGATGATGCAATAAAACAATTGTAATAAAAATCTCCTGTTACAATATTTCACGATTCAGCGGTCTCCTTTTCATTGCTTACGTCAATACACAATTCAACTTCCTTGTGTTAATTGTGCAATTTCGATGTATAAAACACATCCAAGATTCATTGAATGCGGCGTCGGTGCAGTCGGGTGTCCTGCATTTTTGATGAAGCCGCCATTTTGCCTTCGTGGTCTACATCGTTAAGCCGATGAAAGTACAAAATCGATCGATATTGGACGCAGCACGTGTGTTCATGCCCTAGTGTAGGTGTAGTCCGGTTTTACTGTTTAACTTCAGATTTAAGACTGACATTATTGGCCATTTAAATTAGCAACTTCGTCTAGCTCTTGTAAATGGATAGATTATTGCGTTCGGCTATCTAATTTCGAGCCTACCAGTATGTATTTTGTTCTTTTCCGCCCGTATTACACTATATTGCATAACTTTGGTATTTCTTTGTGACGCAAAAACTTCATTATGAATAATTAACGTGTTTCACGGTAACAGAATTATGAATACAGAAAATTCATTCGGTTTTGTTGGATTGTCTGTGGCAATTGCATCAAGGGACTTGCGTCTTCTATAGTGTCAGTTATAGCATCAGCAAACGTTTGCAAAACGCCATAAATTATGAAGTTATATTCAGACAAACATGTTTCAATGTAGTTCAATCATTTGAAAGCACCGGAAGCAATACAATCACACATAAATCTCGAGGCTTCCTTCCGTCTGCAGCAGTTGATTCATTATGTTCACCAGTAGTGGAACGGGTTCAATCTGTTGATTGGAACTCAGCACCACTATTTACATTACCCCTATAAATTCCAACCTCCTGTTTCGCAAAACACAAACCATTTCCCTAATTGAATTTGTGTTGTTTTTGCTCTTGTGGAAAATTGGCTTTGTGCATTCAAAGCGAGCGAGCGTGAGAAAGTGCATAACTTGTTTACATAACCAACACAAATTTACACGGAGTTTCTTATTTAGAAAATGTGCTGGGATGTCTGCCATGAGTGGTTGATGCTCCGAGATGAATAGTGAGTGAAACATTACGTGCTTGTCTGTTTACTAGACAGTGTATAATTTGGTATCTTTGGTATCTAACAAATAACGACTGCGATGTGGGATAATTTGTAAACGAGAAATTCAAAAAGAAGCAATGGTGAAGAAAAGGCTTTAGATGCAAAGTTTTGTTTATTTTTGTTAAGACTGCTGTCTTGCGATCAACAAATGGTACGATTTCTGGCTTAAATATAAAGGAAGAAGCATATTCCTCCAGACCATATTTCAGCCATGGCAGCTAATTTCAACGGAAACTAACCTTCGGCGTGGAAGATATTACAGTAGAGTGTACAATAGTACATGCAGACACATATGCAGTCTTTCTTCCCTCACAGTCTCATAGTCCAATGGAATGGACGCATTTCCATACAACCGGAGAGAGTTAAAGAACACAGAGAGACCAACGGCTTAAAGTTCTTTCTGAAAAACATGATGACAAACATCGCGGTAGAATTAAGTCAAGAGAACTATGTTACTTTGGTTGTATATTTGAAGCAGGACAAAGCTGACAAGTTTAGTTTAGTAGGTCACAATCCAGGGTGTGCCAAAAGTAATCACAGTTTGGTAATAACTTAAGGCCATTTCTCCCAAATGACCTATAAAACCGCGTGTTCATCCAACCATTCGATACAATGTTTTCCTTTGATTCCCAGATAGTGTAATGTCTTTGTCTATTAATATTATCATAACTAGAATTTCACAATTCGATTTACACAAAGTGACTGTAAATGAATATGACATCTCATCTTGCTGATTGTAGGCGCTTACAACTTCGTTTGTGTTTGTTTTACTATACAACTAACAACATTTTCGGATCTTAAGATATTTTGTAAAAACCTTTAAGCTAATGATTTCTGGCCAACTTCTTATTGACTATAAGTTAGTAACATTTAAGATTTCGTGAAGAAACCGGGACTAGTCTGAAATTGCCATTATTCAATATCATTTCATTGAAAATGGGTTTCAATGCTAGTCGCTTTAACGTAAGAGGCATCTTCAGCGCCGTTTGATTTTATTAATTAAGCTAGCTGTGTTGGAAGTATGAAAAGATCCTGGTTTTTTCGAAATTACCTCAATTAAAACGAAAGAAACAGAAAAATTTTAGGTACAAACGTGATACTTATTCCTAAAGAAATGTCCTCCAGCATACCAGCAATAGGAAACCACATGTCGAGAACGTACGTAAGAGTAGTGACATTCAACTCCTCATGTATATAAATCTTCATAATACGCGCACGTACGACCTCAAACTGACCACCATTCACAGTTTTGTAGAGACATACATGTAACAATGTATTTTTGTAGCCACGATTTAGTTGCCAGTCTCCTTGGCGAGAAGCAGGTCGCAAGTTCTCCCTGTGACCTGCGTCTCGCCAAGCAGGGCTGTCAAAAATGGGTTAGAATTTTTGTTGCATAATCGGTTATGTAAAAAATGTGGTTATTTGTTTTGCTTTTGGATGGGTGGCTTTGAACTAGAAAGAGAAGAAAACGAATGTGCAGTAAGATGCTATTAATTTATTTTAAACTCTTACATACATACATAATCAGCCTATAATGTTCCCACTGCTGGGACACAGGCCTCGTCTTGGTGAGAGGGAGTGGGCCGTAATCCACCACGCGGGCCCAGTGCGGGTTGGTAGATGTCACATGTCTTCG
>VKGM01013803.1:0-14720 GCA_007844875.1 Busseola fusca | reverse complement strand
GATTTATGTGTTTCTTTTTTTGTATTAAAATGTCAATACAAAAAGTAATATGTTACGAATAACGTTATTTCCTTCATAGTCATTGTTGCATTAAATATAATTGATGACTATCGTAAGTATGAATAATACGATACGATGCTTTTAAAAATTACTTAAATGGCTATATTGTCGTAAAGTATTGATCATCTTTCCTACCGCTAACGGTGTGTAATTTTAATATTTGAGTAGCTGAGCTTCTTATAATTACGACAAAAACAAACAAAGCACGGGTTAAATTAATACCCTGAGTACAAAATTGAGTTGCGAGTTATAAACAAAACAAAATCAGCATCAATAAGATCAATGCGATCGTGCTCGGGTTCTTATACTTCTTATAAAAAACTTAAAAGTTAATTACTAATCACTATAAAGCAAACATTCAATTTACAAGGCGGGTTAATTGCGTTGGCCTGTAAGATGCTTTGTAAAAAGTCAGCTAAAAACCGTATCTCAACTTATTTCTTAATTATAGACCAATTCGTGGCGGCGACGCAGGCTACGTGCCAGCTCAGTCTTGACGGACCGTGGACCTCTACAACGCACCTTTCGCTCTTATCATAAAGCTTTACGGTCTATTTTCCTATGACCAACGTACGGTTGTACTTAAACATTAGTAGTCTCGGCAAATGGTATCTCCAATAATTATACGGTTTGAATAAAGGTTATCAGCCTCTTAATGTCATGTATATGTTCGTTATCTGCCAAGATCTGCACTAATTTATTATGGTTTTGTTGATTTTACTAAGGTGAGTGAATATAAACTTAGAAAAATATTTAAAATGGATAGTTAAGAAATGACAATGAAAGACTGGCCTGTTGGTCTAGTGGTTAGTGACCCTGACTGCTATACCGGAGGTCGTGGGTTCGATTCCCACCCAGGACAAACATTTGTGTGATGAGCACGATCATTTGTTCTGTGTCTGGGTTTAATTTATCTATAATATGTATGTAATTAGAAATATATAAGTATGTTTATCAGTTGTCTAGTACTCGTAGCTCAAGCTCTGCTTAGTATGAGACTAGATGGCGTTGTGTGAAAGTTGTGGAATATTATTATTATAATTAAATAAGGAAACAGATTGAGGTTGGAAATGGTGCGAACGAATACAATAAAGAGAATCTATATTTTTACAATAGGCTTATTTGTTTTATTTATTTATTGTTTTGTTTAGCGTTAGGTACTGCCCCGTTGCTGGTGGGCAAAGACCTATCCTAATCCTTTCATGACCTCTTTTCTTGAGCCGCCGCTTCGATCCTGCTCTCCTGGTACGCGTCCAAGTCACCGCCACCGCTTCTGAACCGACCTCGGCGGCGCCGTTCAACTATAGACACCCATTGGCCCAGCGGTCATCTTGCATGCGGCTTATGTGACCCGCTCAATCCCTGGCAGTCTTCTTGCCTACGTCTATTATTCAACTTCTTTAATACTTGTTTTTTATTAGCCTGCGCTCTCATTTTTGGGCATATGCCTCACTCCACTCCTTCCATCTTTCGCGAGTGCGCGCGTCCTCCTTTTAGTTTTGAAAGAACCTAACCAGTTCATTTGCTTTTAAAACTATAAATAAGAAGACATATACCTAGTAACCCATTTATTTATAATTTTAACTTACATTTCACATTCAGAGAAAAGAAGGATGAATGCTATTCACAAGCAGTCGCACGGTCTACGCAAAAAGTAACCAACCTACATTTCTGCGAAGATGGTGTTTAAAGTTAGCCGGAGTCTACTTAAGGCCACCTAGCTAAAGGTAAAGTCCTATTGTTACGATAGCCTTACGTTAGGCGACAAATGGAATGGCTGCTCGTCCTCAGACGGTATTAAGCTCAGAGGTCTAATTTGAAAAAGCCAGACATATAAATTTTAGTCTAATCCTACAATTGTGTGAGAGAGGAAAATTGGACGCAATTTCGTACGCACTCGTTTGCCCTTTAGGTTGCAAATCGTCACTGTTTATTGCATAATGAGTGTAGGGTGACACGAAAAAGGCCATTCCGAATACATAAATGCTTAGCGCAGACATTAATAGCAATGGTAGCAATGCCAACGTACATGATTTCATTTGAACATCGCAATATTCGCGTTCCGAACGTTATAATGATGAGCTCTTTGCAATTAGATACACTTTTACGTCCGCGGTTTAATTTTGACGGGCGAACGTGTTTTGTTCGCTTTCGAATACATAAACAAAGTTGTTGGAATAATGATCATTAGTACACATGTTGATTGTAAGAACGAAAGTTTCCACCTTCGCGTTTTTTTCTCTGACATTCATTAAAGTATCCAACAATGAACTATTCTGCTGCCGTTCAAGATGAACAAACGTATAGGATGAAGTCGTACAAGCAGTCGTTTAGAAAATTGCCATTATAACTAGCTCACTAAACTCTTATTAAGTTGGAGTTGTTTTAATTTTATACGAGAGGCATTGTGCTGTGGCGTGTTTATCCTGGATCTCTGAGGCCATTTGTCGCCGTGAAATCCGTCTGAGTGACAAACAATACTGGATGGGGGACATAATGTTGTGCCCCGGCTCTGCCTCGACACGGACTCTTGTGTTCCTCGTCTGCCGACTGCTACGCATTGCTCTGCGATCCGGTTAGCTGGTTAGCTCGGCCCTAAAAGGTCTCAGGCGAATATAATGGATTGTAATTGTGTTCTCATAAGCGGCGCACCATGTCGCCTGTTCGATTCCGCATGTGCCTACGATTGAGTCAGCGATACACGAGTAATGCTGTAATTGACGTTTACTATGTTCTAGCTCATTGTTGTCGGATGATATGTGTCAAGGTTTGGCTTGGGAACGGAGGCAGTGATCTCAGCTTCTAGCTGCATATATATTAACAAGGCAAAATAATGTAAGGAATTCTGTAAAAGGCGGATATAATGCGTAATGTCTTTTTAAGTTAGAATTATGCAAGTCAAGCTTGGCTTCCTTTTATCTTGGCTGATTTCCAAAACGTGCATTATGAAGTCTTGGAACCGCAGCAAAGTAACTTATAAAGGCAAAGATCGCAGATTCACAGAGGTAATGGACAAGTTGCTTGTTAATAATTCGTTGCCTTCAATCATCGCACTGGCTCGTCCCGTTCTCTTTACTTGACCCGTAACATTTGACCTGAATCTTGATGATGGGCTGCATTATACGTTTTTCTTTAAGTTACTTCATTGGGTTGGCAGTTGAAAGATATATTTTTGTTACAAGGCATACTTTTGTTTCTATTAAACTTTTAATTACAGATAGGTTAACATCCATGATCGAGGAGCCGTGATCTTAATGAATTCAACACGGCCACATTCATTGAAAAACCATAGAATCAGAATTCTAACATTTCCGTCGCTTCAACTATTTTTAACGCTACCGGAATACAAAACTTCGAAAAAAGCCCCTAAGAACCTGATACAGTTACACATGCGAGCCGTTGCGTGTCTCGGATCGATTTACATACTTTTTTTTTGACAGCTTCTAATGCAAGCTACTGTCTTGTTACTCGTGACGTTTTTTGCCGCTAACAAGGAGGCTCGTGATGAAATTCTTGACATTAGAGGCAATTTCGAGAATATGATAATTGTGGAAAATTGTCGGGTACGGTTTCTTCCTGTCGTCGCTTATTATAAGTAAACCACTTTGAGTGTAATACATTGTTACTACATATTTGTAGCATGGAACTGTTGAATTGAATTTCAATGTTGTTTAACTCTTAGATAGTGTAGGAATGTGCGCATACATATATCTGTACCATAGAGTATAGACGGTGCTCGTGCGGCGATTCAGAGCTTTGTAATCTGTTCTTAGTCTGTAACAGACTTTTACAACTGTTGAGGTAGGAACAAGGATAAAAAGGACCTTTGTTGGACTATTTATATATACAGATATATCCATCGCCAACCATAATTGTATAACTGGGTAAAATAGATTGATATTTGATGTGATAAATATTGTTATAGGGTACCAAGGAATTAAAGGAAGAGGAGAGGAATGAGATACGAAATGCTGAAAAAGATAAGAATTATAAATACGTATGTATGTAGAAAATCTCGGTTGAAGCACTGACCGATAAAATGCGAAGAAGAAGAAATGGAAGATGATACAGCTGTAGTTATTTTCTCAACGGCATAATCAATGTAATTTCTAACTTTTGGGTTCCATACCCAATGACCTGTGTGTGGACTTGCAACTATATTTGTTGAGTAAGTCTTTGTAATATACCCAAAAGCTTAGAATAGAAGTTTGTTATATATAACTTTAAAAAGTGGCGATGGACAGGCCACATGATGCGAGATACCAAAGGAAAGTGGAGCAAGATAGTGACAGAATGGTATCCAAGGGATGGCAAAAGAAATCGGGGAAGACAGCTTACCCGATGGGAGGAAGAACTGATGCTGACAGCAGGTCCAAACTGGAGGAGAATACCTCGCGACAGACGGCAATGGAAATGGTTAGAGGAGGCCTATGCCATGAGGCACACCGAAGTTCGAGACATTTTGTGAGATCGTTAATGTGACTTTTATTGTAAACTTTGCTGTCGAGATTCGGAATAAAGGGCTATATTATTATTATTATTATTATATATAACTTTATTCCAACTAGGATTTTTATTTAACTTTGTTAAGGTTGTAAAAAATCTGTTACAGATAGGTATGTTAATAAGTAGTTATATGTGCTTTAGTTGCCTACAATACTGAACATGGTTCTAAGAATTTATAGCGTGAAGTGTATGGGAAAATATAGCGCTACCTTTATTGTTTGTAGAACAGTGATGTGTAATTCTATCTTTGTCATGTCACCTGGGTGTACACGGAGTTTGTACGAAAGACATTGTAAACTGATTTATAATTGCATGATGTCATCCATCCGTATGCTAGTTCTATTTCTCTATCCTATTTATTGACGTGTAAAAGTGTCTAAATAAACCTACTTACAGAATAAAATCATTTATATAACTGTCTAATGACTGGCTTCGATATGGTTAGATATTATTTTCGGCTCTTAATCTTAGGTTTTGTATTACAATGTTCGGCGAATTTTCAAATATGGTAAATATGATTAACGAAAAGCCTATTTCCGTTCTCTCGCGACAAAGAACTGGGGTCATCCACCAGCCTTAGTCTTATAGAGATTTTCTTAAGATAGCAAAATTACATCATAATTAATCAGGCAGCCTGCTGATCAACCGAACCAAAGCATAAACGAAAATCATTATCAGTTTTTTGTTCTCATAAATTCGTTCGCATGGCAAGAGTGCATTGAAGCGTTAATTGAATTAAATCGATATTATTGTGGAGGCAAAGCAGAACGATTAGATCGAGTGATGGCACGCAGCGATTTGTCACAGTGAGGATCGTGGGGCCCCGTGGCTTACGTTCTACTCCATCCACGCTTGCACTTCCGCCGCCATTCACTAATCGATCGAGTATCGAATATCACCCACCATTCATCACGAAATCGATCGAAGAATCAAACGTTTGAGATATCGATTTCACGGACACGTTCCCCACCATTCGTTAGGTTATCACCGTTAAGTTTAGTTTTGTTTAGCGGATGTATGTTTTTTACGGTATTCGATTATATTGAATCTGGTCAATACAAATATTTTTCGGTTCGGTTATGTAATTGCTTACATTCGATGACTCAAGAACCCGGTCGCCTGGTCGGCAGCAACAATATTTTTATATTCACTTATTTATTTGTAGAAGAGAACTTGTTCCGTCTAAATGAATAAAATTGATTGCTTATACAAACTGTGCGCCCAAATACTCAGCCATCACAATAAATAAGGGCT
The DNA here is from genome assembly GCA_007844875.1 of Busseola fusca. Taxonomy (NCBI): domain Eukaryota; kingdom Metazoa; phylum Arthropoda; class Insecta; order Lepidoptera; family Noctuidae; genus Busseola; species Busseola fusca. The sequence continues at coordinate 8,900 of VKGM01013803.1, read as the reverse complement.
TTTGAAGAAAGAAAAAGTAAAAAAGTGGACTGTGGATGGACGGCGCGGCGGTCGGGCGGCTCGGGCGCGGGTAGGCCAGTCCGACCTTGGCGCGCTCTGTAAGACAAGTCGATTTTGTTATTTGTTTATACACAACACTACCTGTTCCCGACACCGCCGTACGCCGAGGTGTGGTGCTCGCACGCACACTGCCTCGCAACGCGCTCGCGCCGCCCGCGCATCCCTCGCATCGATGTCGAATCTCTCGGGTATTTTACGGCGATTTCTATAATGAACATCGATTTATTGTAGCCACGGTATGCCGCTCAAAAACTGAGTTTGTAGATAAAACATACGAGCGCGATTACGATCAATTTTATTGAAACGAGACACGCAGAGTATAAAAGGAGCGCACACTCTACTCCAATTAAAAATAAATCCGCAACGGAATTTATATTCGACATCGTTCAATTTAAAACAAATATTAATGGATCCTTAAACTGTAGAGAGGCTCGACCCATCGCAATACGTCGCCAAGATGTTGTGAAATGTTGTTGATGTAATGTTTGTATGAGATATGAGCCATAAAACGTCGTAATAGGAACATGTAACTAGATCCGGCGGACAGTTTGAAAGACACGGAAGCCGCCTGCATCTAAACGCTATAAAAATATTTCACCGCAGGCATCGGCGCTACCTGATAAGGATACGCAGTCATTTGTAGCAGTCTCGTGATCCAGAGCGAGACTCGAACTTGAGACTCGGCTCTCTACACAATTTATGTGTAAACCACTGTCAGTATTATCTACTTAATGTGTTTTTAGACACGTCGCTTAGATACCAAACTTCACGTCTAAAAGGACGCCGTGCTTTTTTCGTTGATCCTTTTATTCGTAAGTCGATCGGGCCTTATTCGGATAAAGCCTTCATATATCGATCGATCGGATCGAGACAAAAACAAACGGAGAATCTGTACAAAAATTTGGTTTATGACGTGACAGAATAATTGACTAAAAGTGCTCTGTAATAAATGGCATCCAGAGGGGTCTACCTTTTTTGTCTTTATAAATATTGTCCAATAGGAGTGCTTCGTGACCTCTGTTTAAAATCACTGTTGCGATTACGTCCAGTGATTTAGATGGCCATTACTGGGTCGCCTCCACAGATGGGTGGTTGAATTACAGTCTTCCTGTTTGCTTTGTTGGTTTTGTACCGACGATAGCTCGCCAGTAATTATGAGATCATGTTTCATAGTTATCTATTGATTTAGAACTGTTCCAAGTCTCAATTATGAATCATCGATTAACGTTCAAATCGAGAGTTATGAGCGACGGTCCTCTATCATCATCGTTTTCCTTGGACCGGCGAGTTTATTAACCTCGCATCAGTGGTGGAACTAAAACTTTGTGTTTGTACTAACCTTTGCAATAAGGTTCGATGTTGTTCATTGATTGCTTAATGTTCTGTGTTTTATCAGAGCTATGCCATGTTTGTCACGGGTCGTAGGTCGCCTATAAAACTTACCACGCTGTAGTAAACGGGGCCAGGCTTCTATTTACTTTGGAGCTGCCTAGGGTCTTGATTAACTGCTTTGTTATAGAGGTTAATCATCATTTAGAAAGTATTAGGTACCCAGTCTTGTGTTGTCCACTGTTGACGCGTCACGGCATGTGACTTCACGTCCTCACGCCATGGGGAGGAATTTGACACATTTCACCCGAAATTCTTTCAAATTTTGTTTTTTATTTAGGACACTGGATTGGGCTACAACCATAAATATTTGGAAAGAAGATTCTTTTTTTTTATACCGCACCGAGGTAACAGGATTCAAAATTGTTAGTCGTCTGACAGTGATTTTCAGCATCTAAAGAGTTATTTCCATATTTCTCAGTCCATAACTCAACAACCTTTGACGGATGTTTTACAACTTAAAATTCCATAAGAGCCTTCAATCTCCCTGAGGCTGAAAATCTTATTTCGCAAACAGTGCAGACTAGGAGTGTACTGGTACAAGTGTAGTGTTCGCGTGACCGGTCCGACACGATGCGCCCGCGCCATCATACGCCTCGTAACGTTCTCACGAAATATTTTGACATTTCACTGAACAAATATAGAAGCCATTTTTGATTGGAACGACAAACACGCGAAGAATGCGAATATATCGCTCCTACACGTTACGTGAGGTACGTTTTGACAATAGCCCCATATGTGTGTGGAGTTAAAAGGTCGCATACCTATGGAGATTTTATAGCGATTGAGGTGAATATTCCGACTCTGTATTGCCTATTTGCTGATGGCCCAACATTGTTGCGGATCGATTACCATCATCAATAAGAAATGCGCTACGAGCAGAGTTGCCGTTTTAGCGCTTTTCCCGCTAGAACTGGCGCGTTTTGTGATCTTCTGGCGCAAAAACATTAAGTTTTAGCGGGAAATAAATATTGAGCGGTTTCTGGCGGATTTTTCCACTTAACTCTGATTACTTGTGGAAGATTGAAATTCATGAGTTTCTAACCAAAGAAAGTAATTTATAGTTACGAAACATACCAATTAGTGGGTAGGTATGTCATTATAGTTACGGACCAATTTAATATTTAATTCTTTCAAAGATTGGGCCTAAATCCCATCGGGCCTAAGAAGGTTTGCTTTCCAAAGCAAATCTGCTTAGGTCCGATGTTGAAAACACTTAAAAAAGACACCTAAGTCCTAGAATATTTCTGATTTTTTTAACTAGTGTAAATTTGGTTGAGTTTATTTATATTAATTTTAAATTTAAGTTCTTGTTCATAAAACAGTAACAGAACCTTTAGAAATAATATTATTTTTTAATTCGCAAGCAGAAAACTTCAAATATCTCAGTTGCCATGTATTGTGACTGAAGCGTTTTTGCTTGTATACCCCTCTCATGTAATATAGTTTAGCGCTTTCTAGCGGATTTTTTTTTGGTAAATTTATTTCATATCTGGCGAAATTTACAAATAATTTAGCGCTTTTCAAATTTATGGAACGGCAACACTGGCTACGAGATGCTCGTAAAACTGCCCAGTGCGACCGCAGCTGATTTTAATATGGCTACCGGAGAACGCTCTCTGTTTTTCAAGTCTGATTCCGGACCAGTTAAAGTTTATACACCGAAATCTCAATCAGAGCCCATGAAATTTACAAGGCAGATAAAATTTAATTTAATGTTTTATCGATAGGTGAGCGGCCAGTGGCATGTATGTGTGTGTGTGTCTGTACACAGTAATTATGCGGCGGATCGGGCGGCGCGGGCGCAGCGCTGGTGGTCCGGCCCCCCTCTCATGCCGCGCCGTGCTATAGAAAAGCTCACTACATCTGGGAACTCACGGCCGGACATTTAGTATGGTATTAGTATTGGCTTTCGACTCAGAAACTGTGAAGTATTGTTCATTGTTACACGGCAGACTTGTTTTAAGAGAGATTTAATGAAACTCGTATGCATACCTGATTTCATTTTTAATTCGTTCTTATTAAAGTAGGGAAAGTGTGAGAATCGCTCGAAGGATGTTTCCAGTGTGACTCAAGAGCGACGCGGCGCTGTCCACGGACCACGTCGACGGCGCGCGATGGACCCTTTGTCTACTTTTATTTGCCTGTCACTCACAGCGCCTCACTCGGACGTGCTGTAAGCGCATGACAATGTACTTCATTGTCAGAGGCTTTAGCGACCTTTACAACAGTAAATTTCGTTGTCATGCATAAAACCATGTGTTTATATGGAACACTGTAAAAGAGGTACATTCTGTTTGAAATTGTTCGCTCTCTGTACGTGGAACAATTAACTCTTGACGTTTTACAATAGTATATTGGTATTGAATCATTTGTCTTTGCCCAATTCGACACTTAACTTACCTACTAGATAGATTTTGCCTTCAAAATATTTCTCAGTTGCGTGCGTATTTTAACAGGAATTAAATTAGAAACAATTCATTTCATAAATTGATTATTCAATATGGGTTTAGTAATTGCTTCTGCAAACGTCATAACAGCTTGTAAAGTTTCTTAAAATATATCCAGTTCATCAAAGCGAATAAACCTGATAATAAAACAGATATCGTAAAAACCGAAGTGGTGTGTGATTATTGATTTTATGACGACTGGCTTGATGATAATTATATCAAAAGAATACTGATGATCCTTTTGGAAGAAATTAATTGCGAGCACGGTGCAATTTAGTTTACTATATAAATTTACATATATATGTATTGAGATAATACGTACAATTTACCTTTAATAAAATTGATATGCCCATGTAAATCCTTATGATTGGATACAACCATGCCAGGGTTTTCCCTACGGTAAATTTACTGTCGTAATTTTGCTTCTTGTCAGTTAAATATTGTCAAAAACAATAAACAAGAATATGTATTTAACTCTTTGGCTGCCGTGTACCTGCAACGGAACCTTTAAGCCATAAACATTTCTTTGTGTTTTGCAGTCGCCGACAGCCCGATACACCCTTTGTATTTAATTGGCGAAATTTCAATTTTTAGAAGGGCCTTGCAAACAATTTATTTACGGCAATAAATAAGCCTTTTACCGGACTAACGGTTCTGTCTGTGACAACAAATGTTGGGTTTGTAGAAAAGAAAGCCTTTATTGTTTAATTTGCAACTCTTTTTGCGAATCTTTAAGTACGGTTCATTTCTAGTTTTACGTTAACGGTCCCCAATAAAATGTAGGCGCTTTGAAAAAGCATAGAAATTGCATTGTGCAATGAAAGTAGTAAAAAGAAGAAACAAATATTAGCAAATGGAATGTTTTAACGCTTGTGTGAATCACCTTTTAGTATTTGCCGACTATGGTGTAGAAAGTACATGAGACCCTCGAGATTACAGTAACGGGATATTGTTTCAAAGTTGCGACATCCGTGCAATTTGTCTAAATTGACACTTTAGATGTTGTCAAACATTGTCATCCTGCATTACAGCTAGCGCAAACGATCGACTAACTGTTTTTGTGTGTCAACAATGATACAACTGTTGTTTTAAGGCAAAACTACAGTTTGGTGTAATATACCCACATTCACCTAACCACTTGATGGTCGATTGAATCTGTAAATGCGTTGATTTCAATGCGTGTACTCAGTTGGAATCCTAAATGAATCAAAATACACAAAAGTATTACTCTTGACGATCAACATACCTGTTAACCGAGACATCATTCCTGCGAAAGAGTCCTTAGAAACTCAACCGCTTAATAACACAGAACCAGAGTAACAATAACATTTAAATCTGAAAGATAATACTTATAGGACGTAATATTCAAATTGCGGTCTCTCAACCGCAGGCTTGTATCTCCGCGATCAGGTATGCGGCGTTTCAGATCTAGCTGATAAAGTACGATGGGGTTCGACTCGAGGAGATTCATTGCGAATTGACAACGCAAGGAACAGAGGTGCTAACGTAAGTATGTAACTTACGCTGGAGGAAACATGCGCAGATGTGAAGATTAGATACAGAACGCTACAATTCCTGTTTAGAACAGGATCAGGTGATATGCCGAGTTCATTGTGATGAATGTGTTATATAACATTTTTTTTGTGGGTATTTCTAAAAAAACGGTAAACCTTTTATGCCAAAAAGTGATTTTATGATTTAGTCGAACATGTGACATGAATAGTCATGATGCATAGGGAGGGAGCCTTTCTAAGATTTGCATATGAGTCTTATAATATGTTAATTATATCTTAAAGTTTTGGTCGTTCAATTGTTTCCAATGATGATTCCTTGTGATTAAAGGAAATACTGCAACTGCTGTAAGTGCAAACCGCCTCTAAATGAGACTTACTTCTGGGGTCATATACAAAAGTTTCAACAACAAACTTGGATATTTTCCCGAGTGCGTGACTGTTTCCAAGAACACATATCTTACAGTTAGCCTTACTTGATCCTATTTTTAAGTCCCTACGCTTTCAGCACGTAGTCAAACAGTATGGTTCGTAAGAAAAATAAAAGAGAGCCTAAGTCGTATTATCATAAAGATGTTTTCCAAATAATGCCGAGGTTTGCTTTCCCTGTTGACTTTCAACGCTTCATTAAGTTTATTCCAAACCTTTGTTTGTATATGAGAACGACAATGCTTCTGCATACATTCAGATTCCGTATATCGGTATAAGAGGTCCTCATATTTGCATGTTAAACAACTGCATAATCACATAATGCGAAGCTTTCATTGATTTTTTTGTAAAGTTATGTAAGGTTTGTAGAATTTTTTAAATTTCCGTATAATAATTTCTCACATGAGTGATTTGCGTCCACTTCGCATGAATTAGCATATCAAGCTGGATACGTTAAGTGTTCCAGGTCGCGGGATGCAATTACGCAAACAATATAATAGCACGGTGTCAGCCCAGTACTGATGTCCATGCCGGCTTATTTACTGCTACATATCGCCTCGAAGAAAAGAAATGTCAAGACATCCTCTTGTCTTGCGATTATCGTGTCGGAATCGCTTGGAGCTATGCTCGTCGGACCGAGGCGCTCATACATAAACCCATAAAATATGCTTCGCTACGGGGAGAAGACAGTAAACAGCCATTATGCTTCATGTATCTTTTGAAGCGTCTTAGGTAGCAGTTTCGTCGTGGTGGCAATGGTTAACGTAAGTGAATATTGTTTAAAGACCACACGACAAATGTCAGGATTTAAGGGAACAAGCTTTGGGAATTAAAAAACCGGATTGAATAATAGCTTTTTGTGAATCTCACCAGATTCGAAAATTATTCCCACTTTAGTTTATTCAGTGAATGACGGTGGCTGTCTATTGTTTCTCGTAGCGTTAGCAAGAAATGAATCATGTCATGAATGACATCTACAGAGATGAATGGCGTCCAGTCTAGTCACACCAAATTTAGTTATTCTTAAGGCCATCTCCCAAACAGGTTTCGATTTTATGAAACATTACCATTTCCAAGGAGGCCGACTGTGTATCCTCTTGTTAAGTGGCTTTTTTCTAAATTTTAGCGTAACACGAAGACAAATCTCACCGCGGAGCCTAGAGCCCGCTCACACCGGCTTCTTTATCCTTTCCACAAAGGACGTAATAACCATATCAAACAGCGTGTCCCTTTGCTGTGTCGCATACATATCGCCGGGTACAAGCAGGCGACGCCTTTATTCTATATTAAAATAAGTAAAGAAATGCGTTTTGTTTCCGCTGGGGCGAGGCTTCCATACCTAATGGTTAACTGAACACGGTGTCTGTATACCTGACACGTTTTGAGATAGACACAACTGAGGTTGGGTATCACTGCACCCTTATGTCTCCATAATTGGAACACCTCCGGCATGAATTTGTTTGGTTTATCTTTAGACTGTTTCGTTAGACTCGCAGAAATTCTTTATCAACATGATAATCTAATCTTAACGAAAACATTTCCCGTATTTTAGTCACATATTTTTATAATTCTTTATCATTTTGGTATCAAGTCATAAAGCTAATGGGTTCTATGAATGGCTCATTATTTTTGTGTTGATACTATTTATATGTGACGTGGGGGCAGGTAAACGTCACAGAGCATGCTCCGGTTCGCCGTGCTTACGTGAGGGGCATGAGAACCATACAGACCGACCCCGCACATAATTTTAGTGGTCTCGTCCTTTGTACCCGGTCGTCATTGTTATTAAAGTAATCACGGTCGCCCTCCATCATGCTCCAATCGAAACATTATGGGATATAAACAAAAGAAAGCAAGAGGAATTCAATGAAAAGCCATTATGTCGCCGCAGAGGGCACTCGACGAGCCTGTTGTCTCAATATTTTTCTTGGTGGATGGAGTTGACGCGTCATTCTCTCGCGTTCGTTCAAAAACACCGCGTGGAATTTTGAAGGGCCCTCGATAATGGCCGATATTTACTGCCTTTAGATAATGTTATTTAAGCGACGGACGATTGAATTATGGTAAATAAAACGTGAATAATTGTCACGTGGCTCTCCATATGGACTCTTTGTGTGATGCTTCATTCATTGATGGGTTTTTGGTTTCGACACCATAGATTAAGGTTAAGAGTTTTAATATGATAATAAACACAATACCTATTGCGTAAACATTTCAACAAATATATCAGCCTAGCTGTAAGACGACTTGTACAAAACATCTTTTTATCACGTAGTAGTACATAATTCTAACAGTTTATTCTTCTAGTGACGTCATTGGTGGTTTTATTGGAAAAAGCTCATGGAAGAGACACTCTCGGGGATTAGGATATGTGACACATTATTTTGATGGAGACGCGTGATCCGACAGACGGCTAATGCGTTTACTGTCGGCACTTTTGAGTTGCCATTAGGAGCCCACAACAATATCGGATTAAACCTTCAAAAGATCCTTAAAGGATTTTGTTTATATGGTACCACTTTGATTCGTAGGTATTGGAATTTTGGAAGAAGAAAAATCTCAACTCTTTGAATAATAATCTAAAATACTCAATTGACAACATCATTCACCGATCGTAGGCGAGTTTACAAATAGATCTAATATGTAAATTATAGTAAAATTAATTGACTATCATTTATAAAGTCAACAAGCATTGTTGGAAATTCAACAGCTTTCATAGTTTGAACATATTTCATGCTCAAATCTGTGACAGTTTTTTTTTGTCAGTTTAATAAAGTGGGCATATTATCAAAGTAACTTTTCAACATTTTAAATTATTTGTTTAGGACGCGAAACGAATAATTGTTGTTGTCTGTACTTATAAAATTTTAGAAAAACGTTATAAAATAATGTATTATGCTAGAGCGTCAAAAGAAAAAACATCTATCGGCATCACCAAAAATAAAAACACTCATAACTTTGCCGTTGTTTAATTAAGAACAGCGAATCACCCTATTAGACGAAGTTTTATGAACACAAGAAACAATTAACTTTATCAAAATATCTTTAATAGCAATAATAC
>VKGM01013802.1:0-14736 GCA_007844875.1 Busseola fusca | reverse complement strand
CAGTTTTATTAATAGTAGTTGAAAAATAAAAATTTTACCATTCATAAATAATAATAGACATAGTTTTTGGTTTATTAACAAAATTATAATGAATTACATAGTAATAGAAACTGTACTAAATAATTGTCATATTATTGTAATAATAACGTATAAATAAACATTCTTTAGGAGTGCATTTATTGCAGAGTTTTTTTGCACAAGTAGCAATTCACTGATGATTTATTATTTGAGCATTTTGACTTGACTTGTACCTTGTAAGTTTTTTGTCTCTCTTGTATTTATTCCAAAATTGATCGTTTTTTGGGCTAGTTTATATAAAACATTAATTTATTTTGCATTCATTACTGCATATGATACCCACGTATCTATACCAGCAGCATAATTGCGTAACACATTTTCGCCAAATGATTGAGACAATTTGGTATCGTTTGGACCGCATTTTGCATTCACTGCGTTATTTAAGTGTTGTATAGACAAATTTTTCAAACTTATGTAGCAATGGTTTAGAAATTGGCTTCAAAATGATGTAGATTCCGATTAATAGTGTGTTACGAAATTAGGGTGCAGGTAAATGTAATCTATACTAATATTATAAAAGAGGTAAAATTTGTTTGTTTGTAGGTGGTAATCTCCGGAACTCCCAGCCGGATTTTGAAATTCTTTTTCGTTTGATAGCCCAATTCTTGATAAGTTATAGGATATAACATTACACTACTACCCAAAGGGGCAGAGCAAAGAGAAAAAGTCAGTAAGAACGATAAGCGAAAACAAAGAACTAGCGCGGTCAGTCGATGCGATACAATATGCTACGGGGACAGAAAATTTCATGCAGACAAAGTTGCGGGCAGACGATAGTTAATTATAAAATATTAGAAATGGCCAGCATCTCAAAGTCGCCTTTACTGTATCTATGACTTATTTAATCTACGACAACTACTCCAAATTTTGAGTTGTTGTTGAAATATATGAATAAATCGCGGACGCAGTCAGACATTCGGTCTTTGTTAATTATAATAATGCATGCCTATTTAATTCCATAATTATAGCAGCAAATGTATGCTAATTGTTTATCTATGTTAAAGTTTTTTAGTTACAATGTTTTGTTGTTGGCTTGTTGCGCGCTTCGGTGTATAGGTACTGTAAGTGCAGCAAGCAATTGTTATTTAAATAAATAAATTAGTGTATCTAAAAAAAATCTTGATAACATGAGCTATTGCGAAAGAGCTGTAGATTGTTTTCCCATGGAAGTAAGGCATGACACACACGAGTGACTAACAGATGTATCATTAACATTCGCTGTTGTATACGGAGTGTTAGTCATGGCGCTCACTGTAATTAATATTGCATTTATGTTATAATTATTATATATGTTTAATGATCACTCGATTAGGAATATCTCAATAGCAGTCAGGATTTGCGACCAGTTTATGAAACATTGATGAAGGAATGTCAGTGTGCTTTACACCTCCTGCGTGCTCATTTAGAAATATAAGCGTAATGTTTGGTCTATATTTCCTTTATCTCTATACGAAAGTTTGTTGTTGGTTAGAAGCGTCTTAATCACCGTCTCGAAGGAAAGAAAGAAAAATCGAAAAAATAAATACACAGAATAAAACGCAAACAAAGAAAGACACGAAGAAATAAAAAGAAGGAAAAATAGAAAAAACTATTTATCTTGCCCAAATTCAAGACATTAACTGTAGGGCAGGGGAAAGGGGCTTGCAAAAAACTGTAGTCTACGTATTCATCATATATCTACAAATAACAACACAAAGTATATATTAACAATAATGCCAAAAAAGCTTCAATCCCATCAATCAGTTTCCAGTCTAGTCGAAATTCAATTAACTATATCTTGACTATATCCTGGACTTGAGGAAATCGTTCCACTGGTTTGTTGACCCGGACTCTCATCTTACACAATCTCAGGGCCCTAACCAGACTAGAATGGAGAGAAGACGGATTACAAGCTCATAGGACAGGATCAGCACTTCACCGCTTCAGCTGCTCAAGACAGAGTCAGGGGGGTTACATCGCTCAATCCCCCTTCCATGGGACCTGGATGATGGAGACCACAGATTCAATGTCCTCCCTCGGTGAGAGGAATTATGACTTCCTCTTCCAGGCCTTACTCCTCTACGGACAGATGACGATCGGGAGTACCATGCAGGTGACCCGTCCTCACAGCTGTACCACTTTCATGTCCAATGCCTAAAGTGCCTCAGAGAGGTCAGCGACATCACCCTTGACTCGGCCTATGTCTACCAACATCCACCTGTAGACCATATCATAAATAATTCTAAACCAGATGGTTCGGAATGGATTGAGCAACGCCCACGAATTCATCTTGAAACCGGCGACTGGGAGGATCTCGATGACTCAGAAAAATCCTATCATATCGGAAAGTCCCAAGGCTTCCTCTTCGGGGAAGTCGTTAACCACTCTAAAAAGGTGAAAGATGACTCCGGACTATTTCCCCTGGTCCTTAAAAACAAGTTGAACTCGAGGGAGTATATAGAGGGTCTCGTTTTCGGTGTCCTCCATTCTGCCTTTATCGCATGCCTCTACAAACGATCCATACAAAATTTTAAGAGACCTTTACCCCTCCTCTATGGTCAAGCCTTATTTTTGATTGACCAACTCAGTAACAATGAGGGCTTAATCAATATCTGGAGAGCAGAGAGCTTCCTGGCGGAACTCATCACGATCCCACACAGAATTCCTCCCTCCTACCCTATTAAAGAATCAAGATCTCGGTCAACTCGGGAGGAATTACCTCAGATCACTCTTCACCCACTTCAGAGATCGGATTCGGAACAAGCCTTACCCGTACAGCCACATCTGGATCTTCGGGGATTGTATGGATCCGGATGTCATCATCCCGTTTGTTTTATCACAAGACACTATCTCCTTACTGTACTTTCACCCTGTCGTGAAAGAGTCTCCCGAAGATGAGAGAGATCAAGGAGGTCCTGAGTGAGAAGGATCCAGATAAGAAAAGTCAGACATTTGACGCAATCCTCCAGGTCCGGGCCGTCCACAAAACTGGACGGGAAGTCCGCCACGCTGCGAAGACAATGGAGTCTTATCAGTCATATGTATATCATCAGGATCAAAGGGTTGATAGAGAGTGGGGATGGGAACTAATCGGGAATATTGTTGCAATAAAGATATTGTGTGGCATCAATCCTCCCAGACCCTCAAGCATCCCGATGATCCCGAGGGTACAAGATCCCCTCATCTCAGGACTCCGCCTATTCCAGTGTCCAACAGGGGTCCACTATAAGATCCGGACAATCATTGAAAGACTCAAGATAACATACAGTGATTTGTTGGTCGGAGGTGACGGATCAGGTGGGATGACAAGTGCTCTCCTCCGCCTGAACCCTGTCAGCCGAGCCATCTTCAATAGCCTCCTTGACCTTGATGGAGTAGAGCTCAAAGGATCATCTCCCTCTCCCCCATCAGCCCTCTCCTGCGTTCCCGAGGTGCAGTCCCGCTGTGTAAACTATGCTGATGTCTGGAAGCACCCGTCAGACCTCTCCCGTCGCGAAACCTGGGAGTATTTTATCCATCTAAAATCTAAACATGAGCTGATACTGGATCTCATAGTATTTGATGTCGAGATTATCGTCCCCGGACAACTTCTTGAGATAGAAAAGCTAGTTTCTGAATACTCCACGAGGCTCCTTGAGATGAACGGGACTATTATCTTCAAGACACATGTGGGGATCCTCCTTGACACCTGGGACAGCAGTTTACTCCGACTACTGGGGTGTTGCTTCCGTACAGTCCACCTAGTCATGACAACCTTCCCTTCATCTCACACCTCTGAAGTGTACATAGTTCTCAGGCACCCATCAATCAGAAATATGCAGTGTCAACCTGACATGATGTCTCTATTAACAAAGCTTAGACTTATCCCAGCCTGCCTCACGCCCGAGCAGGAATTTGAGAGGGCCCTGCAACTCCCGACTGGCAGGATGTACGAGGGAGTCCCTCCTGGTCTTCAATCTGATGAAGAAATTGAATTAAGTGTCCTGTTACTACAAATTGGAGTCGAAACTGGAGTAGGGGCCATCGGAGAATTCATCCGCCAGAGTACTAGGGAGAATCTCCGTCTAATGCCCTATTACATCATATTCGCCTCATTGAATTCTGTCTTCGAATTAACCCGGGGATCCCAAAAACAGATCATTCCCTCAGACACTACCATCTACAAATGGGGAGCTTTCTTGGTCGGATTTATGAACTGGCTTGGTTGGTTCCGGAAGAAATTCGTCATCAAGAGGTACGCCCAAGCCGATCTGTCGAACCTGTTCCTATTCTCCTGGACCATCCATTATGGGAAGACTGGACTCGAATTCAAGAGGATCTCTTTCACAGGGGCTTATGAAAAAGAGAAGAATGTATACTTAGACAGTTATATGGCGTTAATAGGGACGACGATCCGGGTCCTTTGCAGACTCTTTCCCCGAGGACTCAAGCTCAAATTCGACAAGGTCGTCATAGATTCTCTCCTCAAAAAGGACAACCAGAATTATGATGTAGGATGTGGTATCCTTGAGAATACCGACCTCTTTAATGTGCTCACCCCCACTGTCATAGATTTCCCCCAGAGAACCCCTTACATCAATGCTTATCTTGGAGGTCAGAGGCTGCATGGACCAGTGACCACATCAATTAAAGTCTCATCCTTTAAACAATAAATTATCTTGCATATCTATTTTGCGAAAATCCCCACATTTGCGACTAATCGTCAATATGTATAGCGTGTATTGAATCGTATCGCAGCCGCGGGCTCCACACAAAGCCTATTGCATTCGATTGTCAAACTTAGTTCAAACACCAAATATTGAAACGTTACAATTGCTATTTTAAATATTAACGACATTGTTATTGCGCTCACTGAGTTTAGTTGTTTTGTTCGGTTTGTTGTGTGTTGTAAATTGTTTGTAAATGCAGTAGCTAATAGATGCTAGAAAATAAATGTATATATTACGTTTATTTGCGTTAAAACAGAACGCAATAAAAGAACAAGACAAAAATAGCCATAGCTTAGCATAATAATGCTGAGACCCTATTAAACGAGACAAGAACCACAGCGCCGTTTCACCATCCCTAGTTATCTGGACTAAGCTGACAGATAAATTGGTTTACAAATTCTGTCCATTTTTAATCTGTCTGTTAGATAGTGCATATCTGGACTCTGACTCTGAAGCCAAGATAATTGTTACAAGCACGCACTTTGGTTTAGCATTCATTATTTCTGTCACTAGCAAAACAGTCAAACAAGTGCCAGATAGAGGGGAACAAAGCAACATTTACTAATCTCGACCAGAGTGGATTTCGACCGATAAATTAGTTGATAATATTTGCAGAATTACACAAATATTTGTCTGAGTTTACTTAGACAACAGAATGTAGACCTTAAAAATGCTAACGTTTATTGAACTGTGTTTGACATTTGAATAAAATTCCTATTATTAAGTCGCAGGCAGCAGTGCAGAGGGGCCAACAAACCACGCTTTAAATATTTTGAATAGTTAAGAGCGAGCACACATTATAGATTTGTCGAGCGACTTCCTTGGAAATTGGGAGTAGACTGCGTTGTCGTGTCGACAATTTATTCCTTTAATTTAGCTTTGTCAGTGTAGATACGTACTGTTAAATTGCTGATTTAAAATTAGGTGCAATAATTTGTAAAATCGGGCTTTTTTTATTAACACACGGAGCATTTACAAAATAAGGCAGGGCTCCATGAATCTTACGTAATTAATTATCAAAAATGATAGACTGCTCGTTGAATGTTTGCTTGCTTAATGATAAATCTAATAAATAACTATCGAAATAGATTTGAAGGATGTGAAAATAGTATTATATCCAATCACTTCCTCAATATCCCAAAGAGATATTGAGGAAGTGATGTATTTTGTATCACTGCCTAAATATTGCGCAAAAAAATAGAGATGTAATTTATTAAGTTTATTGATTTCAAATACAGTAAGCGTTTCCGCCAAAGCCTGATTTGAACGGTGTGATTTAATTGCCTGTAATAATATCTGAATATAATAATAATAAGTCAAAGCAACAATAAAATTTGATAATGCAACTCATATGTTACTTCAAGTTTATTGTACGCCACGGACATGACACTTGCATCGTGTAAATGACAAAAAATCTTAAACGTACACTGACACTTACCTGTATTTTATTTTGGCTGAAAAATCTGCGTCTAAATGTTAACACAAAATACCTTCCTGGATATCAGGCGTTCGTTTTAATTAAAATTTTAGGCTGCATCCAAACTATTCGGTTTCATTACCTGCAGTTTGTTATGACGGGAATGTGACTGTTCAATATTGGCTAAAGTGGAAAATAGCTTGTTATATTATTTGATTTTATGGATGTTTATGTGGTGTCGGTGGTACAGGCTTGTGGCTAAATGAATCAGCCGCATGCCATGGGTTGGTCGACGGTTAAGTTACGTTTAAAAAGGTTGGTTTGTGGATAGGTGACCATAAATCAACGATGTTGATGTCTCAGAAATGTGGTTTCGTTATGTATATATACGTATCGAGTACCTATTTGATCTCCACAACCCAGTTACGACGCAACACGATCCTGTTGATAAGACTGGCTGTCAGATTTTCCAGATCTGACAACCCGTAACTACTGTCAAATATCTACGAATGACAGCCGGGACCAACGGTTTATCATCAGCAGTTCAAATAAAACCAAATCTCTTCTTTCCTCCTTATTTTAAAAAAGACGTCTTCACACTACCGATAATCCTCACGACTCGAGACTGGAAGACAATGTCAAGTTAGATGGGCGATAACGAAAGTATTTCAATAAAGAATCAATGGATACTCAGAATGGCGTGGGAATGGTTAGCTGCACTATTATTTTGTATTAGTGGCGGGTAAGATAGAACCAGTGTAGGTATTGCGTCGTTTAGACGTGGGACTGACTTATTCTGGTACAAATTTAGGGTTTGTGATTGCGAGTTAGAAGCTTGGGAGAAATAACACAATTCGTTCATAGGTACAGGTAAAATGGGCTAGTGTCCGCAACTCCACGACGATGCGCGTATTTTGAGTACGGAATCAGTCTATAATATGTACCTACTGCTAGGACACAGGCCTACTTTCTACGAGAGAGCGTGGCATAATAAATCAACTACGCGGGCCCAGTGCGACTTGATAGATGTTACATGCATGTCTTCGATTTTTTCATTCTACGACATCCCGGTTTCCTCACGATGTTTTTC
Source organism: Busseola fusca (assembly GCA_007844875.1). Lineage (NCBI taxonomy): Eukaryota > Metazoa > Arthropoda > Insecta > Lepidoptera > Noctuidae > Busseola > Busseola fusca. The sequence continues at coordinate 7,463 of VKGM01013802.1, read as the reverse complement.
TTCACCGGTTTGAGAGCAGTGGTGATAAAATTAGTTACACAATGTAAAACACTTGCGTTTGAACTACTACTACCTACGACTAGTAAATCAAGGCCTATACCACTGCCCTGGTCGTCGGGAGATGGCACCAAACTCCCGACCACCGTAGGCGCGGGCCTGCGGGCGGCGAGCAATGGGTAGCTCGCCGCCCGGTAAGGACCAGGCCCGGGTCGACGGCACGTCTTGTTCCGCGCGCGCCTCAAAGAGATGCAGTCAGCATAGCATGGGGTCCTTAAGGACCGATGCCTGCCCCAGGGCCGTGGAGCGTTTGACAAACACAGTAACCGGGGTCCCTGGGGCGCATAGGCAGGTGAAGGAACAGGGGTAGGTTTTAGTCAGTAAAAGTCTGACACGCCCTTCCGCTCCGCCTAGAGCGGGAGAGGTCATTTGATGATTTCCCACCTCCCAAAAAATAAAAAAGGCACTACAGTTAAGTTAGTTTAAAACTGGTGGTTAAATTTAAAAGTAAACTAGAAATTAAAGCCACACGGTCTTTAAAATTTTCCTGTTATGTTTTTAACAGCTTTCATTATATTTTTTTGTACCTACAAAACTTTTTGCACCACCAATAAAACTCTTCTTTTTAAGTATAGAAACTTCTTACCTTTTTTCTGTTATTTCTCGGAAATTGTAAAAAACAAAAATTTTATCTAAATCTTTCAATTTTAGAGATAACATAGCTCCGGTATAAAAAAGTTCGACCCGATATTTCTGCGGTAACTAATTTACATATCGACGTCCTTTCTTTTTAGTTTCGCGGAAGGCAAATAAATAAATAATATCAGGTAAAAATTAATTTGAGGACGTTTGTTATTTATTAACTGACTGGTTTATCGCGAAATTTATGATAAGCTAGTGTTGAGTTACAACACTTTTACTTTGTCAAACAACGTTATTTGCAAAACGTCTAGAAAACTGGTTTTGCCTGATTTTCGAATTTGATAACTTTTGTGAAGAAATTCCTAAGAAGGTTTTGATTTTCATCAGATTAGTCCTTGGCACTGATCTGAACAGAGAGAGGTGGATTAAGAGTAAGGAGGCTTTTGCCCAACATTTTAGTTTTTCATATTAGTAGGTTAATGTCCCACACATTAACCTACTAATATTATACATGTGAATGTTTGTATGTTTTTACTCTTTCAGAAGGGAGCGAGGAGCCCCTGGCTAATTAATAACACCGAGGTTGATCGGGTTAAGCTACGCTTGCCACGGTTGGTCTGTGGATGGGTGACCACATTTACCTACCGAGACCTCCGTGCCTCGGCTGTCATTCGTAGATCTTTGACAGTCGTTACGGGTAGTCAGAAGCCCGAAAGTTTGACAACCAGTCTTGCCAAGGGGTATCGTATTACCCAGTAAAGTAGTTGTAGAGGTCAGATAGGCATTCGCTCAATGTAAAGAACTGGTATTTCAGCTGTATACGGTTCGACTGGAAGCTGACCCCAACATAGTTGGGAAAAGGATAGGCAGATGACGATTATTATGTATAAATGAATAAAATGGGGAATTATAAAACGAGCGACTTTGCGACTGATAATGACATACTGTATTAATAACTTGAGCGGTATGAATTTGAGTAAGTGAAAAATTAACTAAACTAACGACGAATATTGATTAATAATAAAATCCAGAACGAGCTTACAAAAAGTGGATTGTGATTAATCCATTTCATATTATATTAAAATTTTATCCGAGCGACTACATTACTAAGTGAGCGACTGGAAATACAGAGGGCAACTTCAATATTAACTGTGACCAATAGGTCGCAATTACTAAAATAGGGCACTCCAACAAAATGGGTTAGGTAAGTTAGGTTAGGTTAGAACTGTGTATTTTAAGTAACCCAAATTAATGTTTGTAAGATACTGTTCTTTTGATTTCTCGTCATTTACAGTCAGTCGCTCACTTAGTAATTATATAACCAAAATTAATTAATTTTGACACTTAAAATTGTAATGTACAGTCACTCGTTTTATTGCTACCCGTTAAAAAATGCAAAATTACAAACCTTCGTGGTAGTTGTGTTACATACAAAAAAACAATTGCAATGACTTTTATTTTAACAGTTCAACAACATACATTGTGTAGTTTGCGTTAATGAGCAGCCAAATTTATCGAACATATGAACCAATGGATTAGCAATATCTCTTAAAATGATTCAGATAGGATGTATTTTACGCAATGAAAGCATTGTTGTTATAAAACAATAACACAAAAACGTTATCAATATATATTTATTCGATTTGAAGTACAAACTGCGAATTTGAATAAAAAATCAGAAATCCAGTATTAATTTAATTCTAAACTCCGAATATTTTGGTGATAGATTTGGAAACATTTATATCAGAATTTCCAGTTACAACTACAACAGTTGTTGTAGTACGAAGTTCGAAGACTTCCTGTAATCCCCTGCAAAGGTTTACTAATAAAAGCCGTTCCCAAGTAATACGCTTTATAATGCACAAAACTATTGAAGTAGGTGCAAGCTGGGCCAGACAAGTTGGCTAACACTGCGCACTCCGGTGGATTAAGTAAGTTCCGCGCAATCTTCCCGGACGGCCAACTTAAAATTCTAACATCAGTTTTGGGAATTAAGGGATTCACTCCATAAATTTATAAAGCCCGTTTACTCCATCTTAATCTTGTTTGTTTATTCCTAGGTCTATTAGCGGATAAATCGAATAAGTTATTCTCTTTAGAAGCTCTACTTTGATTAGGGACGGCTCGCAGAATAGCCCTGTGTAATTCGCTAATTATTGTAGAGTAACAAATTGCGTTAAGTTTTCATCGCGCAGCTTTACAAAGCAAGCGTAAAGGGTTGGGAATGCACCGTTAAATAAATAATAATAAAATGCGCGAACTTCTCTGACTGCGGAGTTGAAAAAGAGTTTCTAGACAAATGTTGGGGGTTGTTAAGTAAGAGGGTTCGCGCAAAAATCTATTATGGCGTTGTCTAATTTCCCCTGGAGATGCTGCAGGGGCTGAGGGTAAGCCTGTAAGGAGCCTGTACATCATGCAGGCGCGCCGCGTGACACGAGGCTTTGCGATATGATAAAGCACCTGTTCACATATTTTATCGTGCGCACATTGAGCCAAAATGTATTATAAGATGCGTGTTGGGAAGATTCATTCTTGTAGCAATTTACAGACTGCGATAGTCAGCTTGATTGTAACTTTATACGAGTGTCATTGTGGAGATTTATAAAAATACTTTAAGAAGCTAAGAAGCTAGAAAAATAGAGTAAACTTTACATAGTTTAGCAGGAAACTAAAATTTTAATCAACATAACTTTTAACCCATCGTAGGGATCTCCTCGTAAGGGCCTTGACAAATCTGATTTAAAAAAAATATTGTGTTCCTCATAGTATGACCTACAAGTAGTTGTTCCGGGTCTGGCTGTTTATGTATGTGAGTTTAAATGTAAACGCACCCACGATACAGGAGAAGTTCCTAGTGTGGGGCATGGTTTAAAAAAAAGAATACCAAATATATAATAACAGTTACTACATAAAACCTTTAACACAATCCAGTAATACCAGTGTTGCCAGTCGGGTCTTGTCAAAAATTACCTGAAATATAAAAAAATGTAACCTTTTTGTATAAAAAATAACCTTTCATATTTTTTTTACTGGAAAGGTATTAAAAGTTGATAGAACAGAACATCATTAGTTGTATTGAATGAATTGACTTACAGAAACATCGATGAGTATTTGAGCACTTACCCGCATTTCTTGATTTATTCATATTGATACATACTATGTATTAATTTAGCAATGGTGAGCCTGTGGAGAGCAGTGGTGGCCCTGTGGTAACGGCCGCGACTTACAAGTTGTAGGTCGTAGGTTTGAACCCCGACAGGCGCTTTACTTTGTGTAAATTATTTCATCACCACTGCTCTCAAAACGGTGAAAGAAAACATCGTGAGGAAACCGGCATGTCCTAGCATCAAAAAAAAGACATGTGACATCTACCAACTCGCACTGGGTCCGCGTGGTGGATTACGACCACGCGGACGAGAGGGAGTGCTCTCAACAAGAGGAGGTCAGTGTCCCAGCAGTGGGAATGAAAATGATTATGTTGTGTTATGTATGTTGTTGTATGTATGAATTTCAATTTCTTTATTCCAAAATTTATCTTCTTATATATAAAATTCTCGTGTCACAATGTTAGTTACCATACTCCTCCGAAACGCTTTGACCGATTTGATTTGTATGAAATTGTGTGTGCATATCGGGTGGGTCTGAGAATCGGCCAACTTCTATTTCTTTTTCTTTTTTTTTGTGTCAAAACAACGTTTGCCCTTTGAAAATCTAATAAAGAAAGACAGATTGTAATAGCTGGATGTGCTGTCGTCTGTACAACAATTCTGATTATGAGACTAAAAAAAATATTTGTTTTTTTTTCCTTTAGCCTAAGATATTGTCCCACTGCTGGGCAAAGGCCTCCCCCATATTCTAAAAAAAAATATATGAAATTAAAATGATGACTGAAGAGAGCACATCAGCATCTGTCATTTTAAAATCATATGTTTTTTCTGCGTTTTCAAATAAAACTTTCGAAAATATTCTCTGGGAAAAAAATTGACGGTTTGTGAAAAAATAAGAAAAAGCAGTAAGTACCTGCCTTTTTTTTAACTTTTCTAAACCAGTGCTTGATCGCGATCCCGCCTGATGGTAAGCCTTGATGGCTCAAATGTTGTGGCATTTTTTACAGCCGTTTTGTTAGCCATCAAAGCACAAAGCTACAATTGCGTCCGTATTTAGTCTGTTTCTGTAGTCCGATTTTATCAGTTTTATTTTAATTGGCTGAAAACTCGTCCCACACGTGCATTGGAAAATGGCAAAACGAACAAAACCGCTATTATTGGGCGAGACACAAGTGGTGTAAGTGTGAAAGAGTACAATGTGTTGTTCCAATAGAGACGGTTATGATGGATGGTTCATAAAAGTCTGTGGTTTTAGTTCTACTGCTAACGAAGCTTACCAACATAAAAAATTCTAAAATAAGGGTTCCGTTTCACGTTGCTTTTATGTTAGAATTTAAAAGTAATTTCTACAAATTCAGGAAAAGTCACCTAAAAGTAACCTTTTCATTAGTGTAACCTAAAAGTAACCAATGCAGTTCAAAAATCACCTAAAAGGTTACAAAAGTAACCTTCTGGCAACACTGGTCAAATCACTATGTCAGAGATTCTTGACTCAAGGCAAACCACGGAGTGTGGAGTTTTTGGCTTGAAGGCAAACCACGTCATGTTGAATGTCCACAGAATAAACAGCTATTTACATTTTGTAATCGAGCCATCCAATATAAATAGGTCGATTCGAATATAGGAAATGGATTTTTAAAAAGTAGGCTTACAAATATTTTTCGTCCAAGGTTTTATTTTCTTATTTATATATTAGTGAAAATCGATTATTGTACAGGTAGTTATACAATGAAGTGAGTAAAGATGGAGAGTTATGATTGAGTAGGTTAGGTAAATTATATTAAATACTCTTGGGGTAAATCATAATCCGACTCTCCACGCCGGAACACGTCTGAAACGATGGGTAACGTTAGCTTTAAAATGAAGATACTACGTACAGACATATATAATGCAATAGAATGCGAGATCATACTATCTTACAATTTCTTGATGTTTTCAAGATTATTCTCATTTGTTTCAATCTTATTGTCTATATTGTTTATTTTAATACACCACTGTTTTGTGGGCTTTTGAAAACGCAGCAATCCATGGTCACCAGAGTCTTCATGATTTTTTGCTCTCAGATTTTCATAGAGATCATCACTCATACAAGTTCCTCGTTGAACGTCTTCAGCGTAACATTTTCTTATAAAACTGAAAAGAAGCGTTAAGATTAGTTTTACAAGGAAATAGTTCAATAAGATTTTGTGACAGTTGTCAGTTAAAGTATGTAAAAAAATGTATAATAGCCGAAAAGGTAACGGAATAGGTGTACCTAATTGAAACTGAAAAAACAGCAAAGTAAATCTTTGTAATCTTACCGAACTTCATCTTGATTTGAGGGTTGAGGAACAAAATCTTTTATTACATCCAGCTCTTCTGAAACTACGAGCATAATACAATACTTAAAATAAATGTAGTGAAGAATGATAGCTAAATCAATAAAAAGTCGCTGTAAATTATTATAGCAACGTAAATGAGGGTTGTAAAGGGTGACTAATCAACATTAATACCGTGGCCCCTGGCAAATGAAAGACGAGTGGGTTTTGGGGTCAGTAAAAGTCTGATACGTCCACCACCCAAAGCGGGCAAGTCATTTAATGATTGCCCACCTCAAAAAAAAATATGTATACTGCGTTGTACTGTGCTTAGCTGATCTCACTTTCCAGTGTATGGTCTTTCGAGTTGCGCAAGGTGTGGTTTGCAATTGGGTTAGTGCAGATCATTATAAGGTCACATGCAGTCAACGAAAGACCCACTGGGTGGGCAGTTGGGCACGCAATGAAATGCGTGTCGGATATTTCGTGTAGGTAATCTCTGCTTTGGCTATAAAGCGTCCACGTTGCTACACGAAGTGCAGGAAGATTCGTAGTCGTTATAATCTGTAAGCCGACTGAATAAGCTAAATGTTAATTAATCACCCTAATATTCTTACCGGTGCTGCTTATGTCAATATTGTAATTATTGACAGATTTCCTTCCATTACTCTTCTTTCTTAAGCTACTACTATCCATCTTCATATCAAGCTCTGCCTGTAGTTAAAAAGAAACAAATAATGACAATAATCAAAAATAACAGCACCCTAATTGCGTAACACATTATAAATCTCAATCTAAATCATTTTGAAGGATATTGCTTCATATGTACGACAGTCTGCTTAACCATCGTAGGTATATAACGCAATGAACGTTATAAACTTTCAAAATGAAAGCCACTACTACTTCCGTACGCAAAATACGCGCTTTGTCGTGGATTTGCGGACACCAGCCGTTTTACCTTTTACCACTACTACCTGGGGCCCTAGTCTGCTATTACAATAGTGTCATAATGGTCTGTCATTGAACTCATTATGGTTGATTTTGACAAGTTTTATATGTAGTAGATTACAAAACTTGACAACATTAACCATTATGACACTATTGTAATAACAGACTAGGGCACCGATAGTGTTTCGCAAACACCCCGCAACGCAGTTTAAAAAAATACACTTATATGTACTAAACTACCAACCTTAGCTGATTTCATAACTTTCCTATTTGATCTCCATTTATCTATTGCTTTCTGTTGCCGCTCCTTCAGGTATATATACTTTGAATACCATTTGACATGCGAGATTATTTCTGCTTCACGGATATCTGAGGAAAGTTATTATTTTACAAACCTTTCTATGCAGTCACAATAAGCTCAAGCTCAACTTTTAAAAGAAATAGATTATAATATATTTGTCCTTTGATTACC
>VKGM01013801.1:0-14775 GCA_007844875.1 Busseola fusca | reverse complement strand
TTTTCGTACTGTCTATTTTTATTATATAATTTCATCTAGTAAAGGGATACAGGCCCCTGGCGCAGACAAATGAAGGAACACGGGTGGGTTTTAGTCAGTAAAAGTCTGACACGCCCTTCCGCACCGCCCAGAGCGAGAGAGGTCATTTGATGATTACCACAAAAAATAAGTATGTCAAGTTGTCTACTTCTAGTCCTCCACACAAAAACCGGGTATAAATCACAATGAGAAGATTAACTGGAAAAGTTTTGCTTAATTAAAACGTTTCACAGTTTGGCTGCTGTGGCAGTAAATCCTTCAGAGTAATCACACCAGTGCAAGCCGGTCTTAAGCTGTCGGCATGACTGCTACTCCAAGCGAAAATTCAATGGCTTGGGTGTTTTCTTGTTTACCTGTGGTGTTCAAACAAAGGTCTAGATTTATTTCGGAGCCTGAATTCAAATTTCATTCATAAGCAATGCTCAGCAATTCAAAGCATTACCCATACTGTCGCATCAAGCGTGGTCGCTTCAAAAGTCATTCTCAGTCTCAGTGAAGAGGCGTGCGAAGAGGCTAATTGGTGAACACAGGCGTAGGGTAGCCAGCCTTTCGGTATTCTTTAGGTTGCATTTTGGTGAGTGTGCGCAGGAATTACATGACTTAATTCCGCCATCACCGTTCCATCATCGGACGACCCGTCGTACGGCGAGCATCCACCCTTACGTTGTTGACACCACCACAACCCGGACGAAGCGTTTTGCCTCGTCTTTTATACCGCGTACATCGAAGGACTGGAACAATTTGCCTGTGGTGGTCTTCCCGTCTGATTACATACAAAGTGTCTTCAAGGCTAGAGTGAATAGGCTCCACGGCCCTGGGGCAGGCATCGGTCCTTAATCAGCATAGCGTGGGATCCCCCACGCTATGCTGACTGCATCTCTTTGAGGCGCGCGCGGAACACGACGCGCCCGCCGTCGACCCGGGCCTGGTCCTTACCGGGCGGCAAGCTGCCCATCGCTCGCCGTGTTGTCAGGGCGTAAACACAACAATCGATGGATGCCATCGATCGATGGTAGAATGGATTCGACGGACGTCGATCGATAGTTTCTACCACGGTCGCATCCAGAGTGTTCTGCGTTTGCGTCTCCGTAATAATAGTTCGAGCAAAGTACTGGCCAACAACAACGCGTCCTCTTGTGAAAACATTTCGAAAGAAACTGATGGAATACAGCCGGGGTTAATGGATCTACGTCGACCGATGCCGTCGATCGGCATTCGATCGATTGGTTAGTCAACCAGTATCCGTCGATCAATTAAAGCTACCACACCAATCGATCGATATATCGGTCGACGTTGATCGAGAACACCCTTAGACTTTTCTAGAAATAAATATACCGAATGAGTCAATTTCGTTGACTTCTTTAAGGTTTAAAAGATAGCTACTTGTTGAGACGAACGCGCCAAGGCCGTCCACTTTTATGGGGCTCCTGAACCCAATGGGTAAAAACGGGACCCTTTTACTAAGATTCCATTGTCTGTCTATCTATTGGCGACACGGTTGGCGATTGGCGTAGTAGCTGAGCGATCGACTGTAGCGCTTCATTCAAAGATAGTTGTTCCGGGTCTGTCTGTTTGTGTATATGAATTTAAGTGTTCGTAAACGCACCCACTATGTAGGAGAAAATCCTAGTATGGAGCAACGTTTAAAAAAATAAAATTCATAATCAGAAAAATTGAATTCCGTGGGCTACAACTGCGTCATCACCTCATCATTATCTGCCTAGCCTTTTCCCAACTATGTTGGGGTCGGCTTCCAGTCTAACCGGATTCAGCTGGATATCAGTATTTTACATGGAGCGACTACCTATCTGACCTCCACAACCCAGCCACTGGGTAATACGATACCCCTTGGTAAGACTGGTAGTCACACTTTCGGACTTCTGACGACCCGTAACGACTGTCAAAGAACTACAAATGACAGCCGGGACCAACGGTTTAACGTGCTTTCCGAGGCATGGAGTAGTCTCGGTATGTAAAGATGGTCACCCATCCATAGACCAACCGCGGCAAGCGTAGCTTAACCTGATCAATCGACCTGTGCGGCTGTTATTATTTAGCCTACAACTGCGTATTCATCGCAAATAAAATAGCAAACAACAATTTCTTTTGTGTTATTGCTATCTTATTAGTAGCATAAACCTTGACCGTCAGAAATTCAAGGAAATTCATTATTCTCTTTGTAGTACTGTTTTTCTGTTCTTATTGTGATGTTCTTATTATATTAGGGATCCGTGCCCTAAGGTAAACGAGACCCTATTGATAAGACTCCACTATCTGTCTGTCACCAGGCTGTATCTCATGCACCGTGATAGCTAGACCTTCCGCCTGACGCAGGTCCTCACCGGACACGAATGTTTCGGGAGGTTCCTGTTGCGGATAAGGCGGGACAAAATACCAGGGTGTCACCACTGCGTGGATCGCCCTGAGGACACGGTTGAGCATACGGTGGAGGTCTGTCCCGCTTGGGTGGAGCACCGCCGTGTCCTCGTGGCGGCGATCTCTCGCGTCCCGCTCTGGTCCAGAACGAGAGTGGATGACAGGCCGTCACCTCCTTCTGCGAAGCAGTAATGCTCACAAAGGAGGAGGCTGTGCGCGTGAGGAATAAGCAGTCGCAGCTTTCTCACGCCCCTAGCCGCCGCAGGAGACGCCCTGGTCGTCGGGAGATGGCACCAAACTCCCAGCCACCGTAGGCGCGGGCCTGCGGGCGGCGAGCGATGGGCAGCTCGCCGCCCGGTAAGGACCAGGCCCGGGTCGACGGCGCGTCGTGTTCCGCGTGCGCCTCAAAGAGATGCAGTCAGCATAGCGTGGGGTCCTTAAGGACCGATGCCTGCCCCAGGGCCGTGGAGCGTACCAAAGAGTAACCGGGGTCCCTGGGGCGCATAGGCAGGTGAAGGAACAGGGGTGGGTTTTAGTCAGTAAAAGTCTGACACGCCCTTCCGCTCCGCCCAGAGCGGGAGAGGTCATTTGATGATTTCCCACCCCACCAAAAAAAAAAAAAAGGCAGGCGCTGTTCAGTGTGTAAATTATTTTATCACCACTACTCTTAAAACGGTGAACAAAAAATCGTGAGAGAACCATGTCCTAGATTCAAAAATTCAAAGGCGTGTGTCATCTGCCAACCAGCACTGGGCCCGTGTAGTGAATTTCAGTCTATTCCCTCTCTTGGCCCCAGCAGTTGGAAGATTATAGGCTAATTATGCATATTCATCTATACAATCAACAGCAATTCTTTGTATTGTAAAAGAATATTACCTTAAAACACTCCACCATAGCCAGTGAAGCTTGATTCATAAGTTTTTGTGCAAGTCCAAGTCGACGATGAGACCTCTTCACGGCCAGAGAGGTAATGTGTCCGTGACAGTTGTCCTCACCGTCTTCTTCCATTTTAGCTAGTACATAGCCTGAAATATAATTAAAAAGATATTAGTACTTAGATAAAAGATTTATGTCATCCCTATTTTTTTTTTGGTGTGTGGGAAATCATCCAATGACCTCTCCCGCTCTGGACGGAGCAGAAGGGCGTGTCAGACTTTTACTGACTAAAACCCACCCATGTTCCTTCACCTGCCTATGCGTCCCAGGGACCCGGTTACTCTTTCCAACCACCCACGGCCCTGGGGCCATGTCATCCCTGTCTAATATCCAAATCATCCCATAAAATATTACATCCCTGACTAATATGTAGCATTTCATAGTGAAATGTGAACTACAGGTGAATGGAGCAAATATACATCTCATCAAGCCTGTCACCTTGTAATGTCTAGAATAAGAACGAACTACGGCAAAAATAACTTAACCTATGGGCGAGCACAGCTCTATAATAAACTTCCAAAAAATGTACAAGAGTCAACTACACTGAACATGTTTATGGATAGATTATTTACTTCTATTTGCAGTGACAAAACACTATTTGAATTTTGTTATGTTTATATTTCTTTAAAACAACAACATGCTTTTAGTTGTGCCACCACCTTACCTTAGGAATGCAGTGAACTCTCTTCCAATTTTTGCTTGACCTATCATACTTATTATTTTTTTATTTTGTTTTATTCTATAAATATTGTTCCCAGGCAATTGATGATTGTCTTAATGGGAATTAAAGATTTCTTCTGGTGAATAGAACTTAGCTTAAATCAGCTGCTCTTACACATTTTTTTCTAATAAAACTGTTGTCCCACTGCAAAGCAAAAGCCTCTATAAAAGGAGGAGGTTATCAATTCGACAGTATTTTTTTTTTTTGTCATGAGCTACTAGGGACTAGTATAAAAATAAAAACTATTATAAAAACAATCAACCAACTTCCAAAAAAACACTAAAGTGAAAAATATCTAATTTCGGAAGTTAGTTTTTTTTCGTTTTTTATTACCAACTGTAGTAAATCCTTTTAAATAAAAAAAAAACACGTGTGGCACTCGAGGACTGCCGCGGTAAATATATTTATTTATCAACTTATGCAATTATTATTATTTATTTATTTTATGCAGTAATTTTTTTTTACTGGACAGGCCCTCTCAACATGTGTGGTTCTTTCCTAAAAAGACCATCTGAGACATTGATTCTACATGGTCTTTATATGATCTGACCAAGATTATGTCTGGACTTTAAAAGAGACTGTGACCTCTGAGTTTGTTTCGGGCTTTCTTCACAGAGTAGTCTGATAGGAAACGCCGAACTCGTTAAAAAAAAAAAAAACATTGACATTTAAAAGTGTTTTTACAAACCTACTTACAGAAAAATAAATCATGTTTTTTTGTGGACGCGGCCGAAAAGCACGCTATATTACCTAGCATTGTGTCTAAAAGAGATAGAATCAGTTATGAGCAGTTAGCAGCTAGTCTACACGCATACGTCTAGTCGCACGCACACAAACACCGTGCCGAAATCTGCCGAACTGAAACGACGTTAGACGATGCACTGCTTTGAACGGCGCACCGCTGTGCAGGTCGGAGTGGGGAGTGTTAGTCGCGCTCAAAGCCCGCGATAAAAGCTATGCAATAACTTAAAATAATTTTGTAAATTGGCTTAAAATAACAGAGTTCTGAGGTAACATACATTGAGAACCTCCTCTTTTGTTTGTTGTTAAAAAGTAGTTGGTTCAAAAGGAATGCAGCTCAACAAGAATTCAAATATTCCCAGCTCTTTATTTCCCAAGTAATTCAATTCAACCTACCAACAATGTGTCCCTTCTCATCTTCAGCAACGTAGCTCAGTTGTGGCCATGACAGTCCATGGTAGAAGTAGTACTTCATCTGGTAGTTCTCCGGCAAGCACAGTAGATTGCAGTGCTGCATGTTCATAAGGTCGCTAGGCCTAGCGCACCGGATGTTCATCTTGAGTTGTTCTGTAAGCATTTGGGAAAAAATTTTAGAAATAATGTTATAGAAAAGCATTATTTATTGAAAGAAATAAAAACAACGAGTCGCATTAAAATAATTTCATAGGACCGGAACCGGATGTGAACTGGAACTAGAATTTGTAGAATATCTTGTAGCAATGTATTACAACAAAGAAGATTTTATATGAACTCCATTATTACTGTTTAGGGACTACATTCAATCATGTTGAAGAAAATACATACTTTTTAATTTATTCCCTTCGAGTCTTCCTAGTTTTACTTGGCTGCCTGATCTCAGATGCTGGAGGGCTATCTGACATACCACCTAGCAGCTCACGCACGAATCGGAACTTAGACAAACAACACTTCCACACAATGTACCAACCTGGAACAAAGGACAATAACAATGTCTTAATGACAGCACTGCTGGGTTACTTTTACATCATCGTATTTTTGCGATAATTAGTTAGTAACATATTGAAATGACAAGCATATTGGGCTACTTACAAAATAACACAAAGACAAAAACTAAAAATACGCTACATACGAAGGTTAAAATAGCTAATATCACTTCCTTCATATCTTACTAAGCATAGGTTAATAATTATGAACACGAGGTTAATGCATCCACTTTACCAGAACAACCACTATCTCTTTACTTAAAATTATCAGTCGTAAGAAGCGTGTCAGATGAGTGAGCTATGTTTATTGCTCGTGGTTTTCACAGCGCCATTTTGGTTACTGTAGTGTAATACATTAGTTTTTTGTAAAAAAACCTACTTGGGAAAGGAATTGAGGTATCAAAAACGTGTGAAATTTATCCACAATTGTTTATAAAATTTGATTTTACGTACTTTTAAAACTTCTTTTCTTCAAAATAAAGATTTTCGTCTAACCTCTAAATTGTGACACTAATTTATTCGTCCGAAAACGATCATTATTGATTCTGGCAACTAGATTCCGGTTCTACGTGAAAAGCTTATTAGCCAAAAATCAGAATAACTTGCTTGCAAGCCGTTTCATTGACGGTTTGTTCAATGTCATGTGTCAAACCATTGTCAAACTCTACTCAAAAGTCAAAACAAAACGATTATGTATGATCCGGATTTTGTTTTTTTCTGATCTTGGGTTGAATTTCTTGTTAGAAAGATAAATTACAGCATTACTAAAAAGACGCCTTCATTACAAAAATAATAAGAATGGAAGATGATGGCCAGGAAGGACCTACAGCTTCAGCTTTCTTGTGAGTAAATAAAAAAAAAGGGTGTAAATAATGTCCATATTTGGTTTTACCTGATAAATAACTACTACTGTACCGAGCAATGCAATGTGTAGTAAAGCTGAGCCAATTGGAATTCTGCAAGTTATAGATAGATGTCACAGTAACCATTACAATAGGTGCATAATATTAAACCCAGCTAATCTTTCCTCGCTTAATTTACAGTCGGCACAGGAGTCCTACATTTAGCACAGAAGAAGTAAAGTCGTTGTTGAACATTATTGAGAAATACAAAACGATAGTGTTCAACAAATCCACCACTGCAGCTGCCTGTCATGCTAAAGAGGTGGCATGGGTGAAAATAGCTAAAATATTCAACAGACAGGGATTTAGGCATAAGAGAAATGCAGACTGTCTAAAAATAAAGTGGGATAATATGAAGAAGAGGGCAAGAATGATGTCTAAAAACTTAATGGATCCTAGTTACAGCGAGTGTGATGAGATGACCAGTCAAATGGTGGCAATGATGTGCGAGGTGGAGAACAGCACTGGTGGTGTGGAGGAACCAGTGGTCTCTGATGGAGATCTCAATGGTAATTAATGTCAAATCAAACTATGATTAACTTGAGTACAAATGTTATAAAGTTATTATTAGCCACTCTACGTTCTGGAAGGTGGGCTGACTGGAATAACTACCGAAAGCCACGCACTATGGTCCACTTAAAGAACTAAGTGCGGAAACCAAACCCCTAGCATAGCCACCCTATTTCTAGCCTTAAATAAATTATGGCTGGAAAGAGGGTAACTACTGATATGACATTTTATAGATAAGTATGAAAGAAGATATCAAATAAACTGGAATAAGGGCAAGAGAATTATGATGTAATTAAAATATCATAGAGAGAGGGAAAGTTTGCTTAGAGTAGCCTGTAAGTTGCAGCAACCATTTCTAAGGGAGGGAAAAGAACTACACTGAATACCAAAGTTTCATGGATTTTAACTAATTTATTCCTTTATGATTTCAGAAACTGAAAATCACAAAGAACCTACAGAAGGACACTGGAATGCCAATGAAGACAAGGATTCTAATGACTCTTCGATGGGTTTGTAAATTATTACACACACTATTACAGAGAGGATACCTGTTTCCCAGCAGCGGGAAGATTATAGGCCGATTATGCTTATTCTATTCACTTTATTGACGTTATAATGTCTTACAAATTGATGAATGCCGGCTGCACTCACGAAAAAGCATGACTGTTCTTCTCTATAGGTACCTACGCTTTGAAATTGACAAGATATCTCTTCTCTCTGTAGTCAGTCCCTCATATCTAAAGATCGTGGTCAGCTTCAGAGTCGTATCTGGAGCGGATAATTCGCCTCCACGTCCAGCACATACAGAATTCAGAAGATGATGATTCCTTCACCTGATTGGTCCAACACGTTTTTGAACAACCGCACGATTGCTTACCTTCGGTGTTCCCAACCACATTAAGTTTTTCCAAACTTCTATCACCTCTGTGTAACAAGATATAACTGTACTCATCATATGTCTAGCCTTTTCCCAACTATGTTGGGGTCAGCTTCCAGTCCAACTGGAAGCAGCTGAATACCAGAATTTTACATGGAGCGACTGCCTATCTGACCTCCACAACCCAGTTACTGGATAATACGATACCCCTTGGTAAGACTGGTGGTCAGACTTTCGGGCTTCTGACATCCCGTAACGACTGCCAAAGATCCACAAATGACAGCCGGGACCAACGGCTTTACGTGCTTTCCGAGGCACGGAGGGGTCTCGATATGTAAAGATGGTCACCCATCCACAGATCAACCGCGGCAAGCGTGGCTTAACCTGATCGATCGACCTGTGCGGCTATTATTATTTAGCCACGAGCCCCTCAAGATATAACTGTACTATAATACGTATTATGTAATTTGTAAAATTACATTTGTAGCTTATTTATTTAATGTAGGTAGGTATTTTATTTGAAGCCCTAAAATTCAGTTCTAAAAACAATCCGTCCATTTTCAGATGGTGGTAAGGAAAATGACAGGTAAAATATTTTTTCTCTTCTCAACTTATTTTATAATTGTATTATATTGATTGAAATGTTTATTTATAAATGAATTGGTCTTACTTTTGTATGATTGGTAAATTTTCATTGTTTCGTTTAAGATATATAAACCGGTCAATGAATTTTTCACTGAATGAATGCAATTTACTGCTGCAATGTGTACGGCAAGAGAAGAACATTATCTTTTCAAAAACAAACACATCTAGCTTTAATAAAATGAAAAATCGAGCTTGGGAAAGGGTGAGGCAATTTTTTATTAAGTATATCTTTATTATTGTTTGATAATCTTCTACATTTCTTTCATAGTTATATTTCACCTGATTTTGCATCACCGTCAAAATCATCAATAATAATGTTGCTGTTGGGTTACTGCCACTGAAAAGTCTGCCAAAATCATATTCTCGTTGTAATAAGTTTGCCGTTAGATGGATGCTGTCAGAGGTCAAATAACTGTGAATGGACTGTACCTACTAAATAATGAAGCAGAAGTAAATTAATATGAGGGTTAAAAAAAATTTAAATATTTATAAGTATGTATATAATTTTAACATGAATGATGAACTTAATGAAATATGTATGTATTTTGTAAGAGTATCAGTGGAGTTTCTTGCCCGTTCTTCTCCATGGATACCTACGCTTTAGAATGGGCAACTAGCTTCCATCTTTATGACTGACCGACCCTAGGACAATTCAAAAGTGCCTGCAATTGGTTTATTTGAGATATATGCTTTAGGTTTGAATTTGCTTTCCTTTTGTTTTTCAGATATCAAGTTCATACAATAAACTGAGTCCACAAAAACGTTCCACTAAAGTATTGCGTACGAAGTTTACAAATATGAGGAGACTGGTAAAAAGTAGAAACATCAAAAAATATTTTAAACAATTTAACAAGAAACACGAAAACCTAGATTCTACTAGTGTAAGCATTAAAACTTATCTTTTTAATACTAACTCGTTTAGATATTCTTAAAGTCTTAGCAAAGGCGTACAACGTATGCTTCAGTTATTCCAAGGCAAAATTTTGTCCATGAATTTTTAGTGAAAACATAAAAATGTTAATTCTTATTTATTTTTTTTCATACAGTGCCCGAAATTACATTGTCTAAGATGAAAACTATCTTCACCCATCTGTTTATTAGATGAAAAGTTTTTTATATGAAACTAGTTCGTTTGCCATAAAAAAAATTGGTGTTGGCCGATTCTCAGACCTACCTAATATGCACACAAAATTTCATGCAAATCAGTCAAGCGGTTTCAGAGGAGTATGGTAACTAACGTTTAATGAATAAATTTAATACAAACCGAAAGCCTAAGTACCTATAGAATATACAAACTGGGTTCAGTGGCGGATTTACCAGAAGGCTGAATAGGCTGGAGCCTAGGGCCGCAGATTTCAGGGGGCGGCAAATTTGGCCTAATTTTTTTATCTTACATCATCGTTTCATCTGAGTCATGCTCAGATTCTGAGGTGCTGCTGCTAACATCTTGTTTATATTTCCTTCCAGCTCAACTCTTCTTATAGTGCTCACAGATGGTAAATCTGTGAGCACTTTATGAAGAGTCGAATTGAATAAATAGTTTTTGTTATTTAGTCTATGGCATCATATTTTAGAGACTGGCCTGTTGGTCTAGTGGTTAGTGACCCTGACTGCTATACCGGAGGTCGTGGGTTCGATTCCCACCCAGGACAAACGTTTGTGTGATGAGCACGATCATTTGTTCTGTGTCTGGGTGTAATTTATCTATAATATGTATGCATTTAGAAATATATAAGTATGTTTATCAGTTGTCTAGTACTCGTAACACAAGCTCTGCTTAGTATGAGACTAGATGGCGTTGTGTGAAAGTTGTGGAATATTATTATATTATTATTCCCTTTATTTCAATTTATATACATATGATTTACATTTTTAAATATTAGCCCACCGGTATCGGGAGCAGGGTCCAAGCTACCGGTGGTTAGGGCTCGAGAGAGAGGAACCTCCTGACGATGCGAGCCGTGTCCAGAAGTACCGCTTTCTGAATCAAGCCCTTGATCCAGCTTTCCAACGAGAGCCTCCTCAGGTGTTGGTCAAGGCTCTTGGCTATTAAGCCATTGGCTGTTACGACTATCGGCACAATGATCGCTGAATCCACCTCCCACATGTCGACAACCCCGCGAGCCAAGTCAAGTTACTTGATTTGTTTATCTTTCTCGGCTTTCACGAGGTTCTCATCATGCGGGACGCTAATGTCAACAATCATTGCGCGCCGCTCTGATCGATCCATCAGCACATATCAGGCTTATTGGCAACAATAGTCCTGTCAGTGATGATGGATCGGTCCCAGTACAATATTATTATTATCTTTGCACTATCAGCTAACTTTGCATTTTATTGAAACCTCGTACTCGTACACTATATTCTGATTTTCAAATTGCTTGACTAAAAGTACAGCTGCACTCAACCTTTTTTCTGAACATGACAAAAAAGGTTCGATACCAGCTGTCATTTTGATCTAGCAAATTATAAATGTGAGTTTAGACATGCTCGAGGTTGAAATGTTAAAACCGGTGTGCGGTTTATTGTAGCTGTAAATATTTGCAATCACCTGAAAAAGCACTCAACAGAACATCATAAAGTTAAAAGTCAATAATCCCAGTATATTGCTGTCTATCAGTATAAAAACAAAATAAGGAAAAAAAAGGTTATAAAAAGGATTCATTATTTACACTTCACCCAAGAAGTTGTTTACGATGTTATCAGAAAAATATAAACCAAAATGTTTTTCAAAGTAGTGCAGGGTTTTATGTGCAAAATATTTTATGAAGATAAATCCGGAAAAAGCTTCCTTTTCTGAAGTAGGCAATCTTATTCCTTTGTTTTTCTAGATAAAAAAAATGTAAAAGTTTTCTTAGATGCGTAGGCTCAAGCTAGTCTAGCGAATAGTAATGCCTCCATAGGAAGGTGTAATGTCTATGGCCGGAATTGCGTAAACCCCCTGATAATTTTATCGAACCAGCTGAGAACCTTCCACATGGGCGTTACCACGTTACCGTAGTTGACTTGGGAGAGGTATAAAATAGATTTTAAATCCAACTCGGACAGAGCAAATATAATCTTCACAGGTGGGGGGTTCACAGATAGATTAGATCTCAGCTTAAACTCTGTTTGAACTATTTGCCATCTATTTTCTAAGAAGAAGATCAAGGAAAGGAAGGTTTGATAAGTGTAATGCTAACCAAAAAGATTGGAGTAAGATAAATATTATAGACTATAAAATCCACAGTTGTAGCTCACACAAATTCAAACGTATGTACGATCAACAGCATAAATCGATTAAATGCTACTCTTATATTTACACAATGACTTGAATGACCTAAATTATTGCAGAACGGTTCGATAATCTAGTTTTTTAGGGTTCTGTAATCAACTAGGAACCTTTATAGTTTTGCCAAGTCTGTCTGTCCTTCCGTCCCCGGATAATCTCAGTGACCGTTACCACTAGAAAACTGAAATTTAGTACCAATATGTTTATCAATCACGCCGACAAAGAGGTAAAATAAAAAGTGGTAAAAAATGTTTTATTATGGTACCTACCTACACGTAAAAGACTGATTTTTTTTTTTATTTCAACCCTAAAGTGTGATATATTGTTGGATAGGCATTTAAAAATAAATAGAGGGTTACTGAATCATTTTTTGATAATATTATCTTTTTTGGAAATAATCGCTCCAAAAGTAAAAAAAAAAATGTGTCCCCCCTCTAACTTTTGAAACATATGTTTGAAAAATATGAAAAAATATCAAAGTACATCTTTATAAATACTATCTAGGAATATTATTTTGTACTTGATGGGTTGAACAGTTTTTGAAAATTTGTACAAAATAATTTCTGAACTATGTTTGTAATATAACCGTATATTATGCAAGCATTTTTTATTATCTTAGTTTACATATTTTATTATCCTGAATGTATCTTCTTTCAAATAAAAAAGAAGTATTAAATTCGGTTCCCACAATCTAAAATTACTATTAAAAACCCAACCCGTCTAATTTGTAAAAAATAGTAGTAGTTTTTTTTACACTGAGCGTGACCCGACACGCTCTTGGCCGGTTTTTCTCTTCATAAAACGGTAGTCAAGAGTTAAAATTCTTAAACTTTTACTAGCTCCGATTTCAATTAAATATTGTGCTCAATAATTATGATTTATAAAAACGATCAGTTTATTGAAGTTTATTGATGGCTGTCCACTGCTGTGAAGATAAAAATAAATATACTAAAACAAATTAACAAGCTTTTCCTGCCAGGCATAAAGTAAACGACAATGTTGATATTACAAAGCGCAAAGTAATTATAAAAACCAAAACCTACTCCGACCTAAAATTGGAACAGCGATGACTTTAATTAGCAAGATGGTACGAGGAACTACTTAGGAAAATTCTCCGAAAATTTTCTTCCCAACGGAATGTCTTTGAGGACGATGCAATTAGCAGTGGTAACCACGCGTTACCACTGCTAATTGCATCGTCCTCAAAGAGAAGCTACGCTATATCTTCTCGTCGTCCAAGATACCACAGTGTCTCAAGACTAAGGTCTATGACAAGTGTGTGTTGCCAGTGATGATATACGGGACTGAAACGTGGTCGCTCACAATGGGCCTCATACGAAGGCTCAAAGTCACAGAAAGGGCGATGGAAAGAGCTATGCTTGGAGTTTCTCTGCGTGATCGAATCAGGAATGAGGAGATCCGCAGAAGGACCAAAGTCACCGACATAGCTCTTAGAGTCGCTAAACTTAACTGGCAGTGGGCGAGACACATTGCACGTAGAACCGATGGCCGATGGGGCAGTAAGGTTCTGGAGTGGCGGACGTTGCCACCACTCCCGGAAGAGGCGGCATAGGGAGGCCCCCAACAAGGTGGACCGACAACCTGGTGAGGGTCGCGGGAAGCCGATGGATGCGGGCAGCGCAAAACTGGTCATTGTAGAAAACCTTGGGGTAGGCCTTTGTCCAGCAGTGGACTTTTATAGGCAGAGAAGAAGAAGAAGAACGCGTGCTTCACCAATATATTTGTATAACGAAAATTAATAGGCACACACGACAGCACATCAGACTACTACAATCTGTCAAATATCTTTATTAGATTTTCAACTTTATGGCTAAAGTGTTAAGGCTCAAGGTTGATTGGGAATATTTGACAGTTTCGGATAGCTTGACCTGCTGTTGACCGTTAATATACAAATTGACTTTGACTTATTTCTTAAACTAAGACCAAGTATTTGTTGTTATACATAATCAGCCTATAATGTTCCCACTGCTGGGACACAGGCCTCCTCTTGGTGAGAGGGAGTGGCCGTAATCCACCAGGCGGGCCCAGTGCGGGTTGGTAGATGTCATGATGGTTCTAGAACATGCCGGTTTCCTCACAATGTTTTCCTTCACCGTTTTGAGAGCAGTAGTGATGTAATAATTTACACAAAGTGCCAGACGGGGTTCGAACCTACGACCTACAACTTGTAAGTCGCGGTCATTACTACTGGACCACCACTGCTCCCTCCCCTTTGTTATTATAGCCGCAACAAAAATAAATAATCTGTAAAAATTTCAAGTGTCTAGCTATCACTGTTTTTGCCCTTTGGGTACGGAGCCCTAAAAATCGAGATTTCTGTATTATATTTACACATAAACCTTCCGGAATAATTAATATTCTAAACTTTACACAATTTAATTGAAATCCAATATTAGTCTCTTTATTAGATAAAGACTGCTTTGTTGGTCTAGTGGGCCTGGGTTCATCTCAAGTGTTATTGGACTTTCCATAAGAAATATCTCAGTAGCAGCCTGGAGTATCGATTTGTACGAGGCCGTCTCCAATCTTTGGGTAAAACGGGTGTAATAATTATTTATTTATTTATTTTATTATTTATGTACACACACTAAAATACATGAAGATATGACAAAATAAAACTGAGTACAAAGGTGCTGCTTATTACTTAAGATTTTTTTTCCAGCAGACCTGCGAAAGGAGAAATAAAACAGTAATGTAGACAAGTGTGTAATAATATGGAGAGAAAAATATCAATATGTAAAGTCTAAAACTAAAAATATTAAATACACCTACAC
>VKGM01013800.1:0-14826 GCA_007844875.1 Busseola fusca | reverse complement strand
AAATTATGTTGTGCAAAAGAGATTTTTCAATAAAACGATTAAGTATAAGTTTTTGAACGTCATGGACAACTTTATGGTTCCATTATCAAAATACGTTTATGTGTACTATTTTATTATTTATCTTGTATTGTCATCAAAATAACACAAGGACTGCAAAAGCCAACCGGGCTTGAGGGTTTGATTACGGGAAGTGCGTGAACATATTAGGTACCTACCATTTTCATGAAAATCACTTTTTTATGTTAGTTATGCGTTTCACCTAATGAGAAACATCGGTGAAATTGATACGGACAGAAATGAAAATAATCTATAGGTAATTCAGTCTTCACTGATCGATGCATCAACAAAATCTTTGTAAACATGTTGCAGCACAGAAGTGGATTGTTGGAAGTTCTTCGGTACAAACTTGTGTAGATTATTTAGTTTACTGAAAGGCTTGATGGCTCATAGTAAACTGTGCAGACATGGCTTGGAGTGAAACCTCGGAAACGGACTAGTTGTAAATAAGGCAGCGTACACACATATAACTGCGCTATCGTCGCCAGCTCTGTCCGGCTGTGTCGTTTTTGCGCCGGAACTGTGTATGAGTTACTGAGGCCGCCGTATCCGGTAGCCCCAGCCTTTTATTATTTAACATACATGAAGGTATTTCGTGGTGGACAAAGTTTCAATAGCCGAAATAGGTCAAAACGGTTTTATGGTATTTTGCTTTTAAGACGTTCGTCCATTTATAAGTAAGTACTTATTGGCTATAAGAGTCCTTATGTAATAAATACTCAACTGGTTGGAAAATATAAAAGTACGCTTTACCACCATTGATTGCATCACTGCTTACCATCAGGCGGGATCGCGGTCAAGCACTGGTTTATAGCATTTAAAAAAAAATATATATATAAAGAAAAACTTGCTAAAAACTTCAGTTATTGTGCATATTATTAAACGTTTATTTTTTCGTAGTTACCCATTAAAAAGTATTCCAGGGAGATATTTCACAGAATACAATATCATCAAATGTCGTTGTTAGCTGAATCTAAAAAAAAAAAAAACAGTTAAATCGTACATCAAACGTACATATGTAGATAAAAACTTTCTTTATTATTTTCGTAGTTTTTGAATAACAATATCGTAGAATTACAATAATTTTGTGGGTTGATAATTCGACAGTTGAATATGATATTTTGGTGAATAAATTGAAGGAGATCACAAATAAATATTGTAGAGTGTGGCAGTTCTGTATTCTATGCAAATGATTACATTTAGTAGCCCAAATTGTAATGTGTTATACTGGACTGATTACATTAATCAGAGTGCATTGTATTGTTAAAATTTCAAAAGTTTTGTTCGCTAATAAATTTTCGTACCTACCTATCATCTGTTTAACTACATAGTTTTTATGAAACTGTAAATTGCCGTTTTATTTGTATTACAACAAAAAATTAAATAAAACGCGGTACTCAAGAGTCTTCTCACCAGTGATAAATAGTTATAGGTACAGTTTTCTTGTAGTTTTATAAAAACAGTACTGCTACACAAGACTAAGTAGTGAGTAAAGTGGCGAAAACGGTCCGCAACGAGCGTTCTAGTGAGATCATTACGCTGGTGGCCATTTGTATAAATATCTGTGGCGGAAAAAGTCGCGGCAGGATTAAGTTGCGCGTCGTACATTATGAGAACATCCGCATTATATTTCACTGAGCGGCATGAATTATGTGCTGTTGGACCGCGCCACTGTAAAGCTACTTTGAATCAGGCGATGGAAAATTCCTTTAGTGGATGCTACGAATTTTTCCCCAAAGGCAATATAATTAGTGAGGCTGCTTCATAATCCCTTTCTTGCTGTATTTGGCATGGTCGTATATAATTTATTTTGTATTTAAAATAACGCTCGGCATTGTTTCGCTAAACAGAAATATCTTATAGAATGTTTCTTTCAGGAATTCGTGGGTGACTGCTAATCTATTTCTGCCACTGTTTTTTTGAGAATATTAATCTTCCTTTTTGTATTGTACTTTGGTGAAAGGCCAATATCATTTCGTGTTCTAGTTTGTCCACAGAAACAAATGAATGATACTTTTTGATAGATTGCCGTGACTAGTTGAGTTTGTCTACTTGTGTCGAACAATAACCACTGCTTTTTACAAAACGTAGTGGTTTGTTTGCAAAGTTTCATAAATATAGCATAGGTACGTCAAGCCTACTGGTTGTCCTATAATATGGGGCTTATTTGAATTGGTTTTCAAGAAAAAGTAACGCTTGTTTGATCAAGCGTTACTTTTTCTAATCTCATTGTTTTGAAAAAATGAGATTTATTTAGTAATAATCAAAAATATACTCCTCCAGACTATTTTGGCGTTGGCAGCCAATCTTAATGGAAACTAGCCTTATTTTGTGTTGGAATTTATCAAATGACTTCTTCCGCTCTGGGAGGAGCGGGAAGGGGTGTCAGACTTTTACTGACTAAAATCCGCTCGTGTTCGTTCAGTTGCCTGTTCTTTCGTACAACTCGCGGCCCTAGCAGACATCGACCCTAGCGGATTTCGTCACACGGTACTGACATCTGCTTGAGGCGCGCATGGACCACAATGCGTCGTAGAGTAGCTTTCGGCGTAGAAGATATTACAGTGCATAAGAAATGTGTGTGCGGCACATGTGCACTCTACGGGGACGGGGTATCCCACCGCCAACTTTCAATCCTTACGGATAAACCCAAAAACACTTTGCCAGACATGGGAATTGAACCAGGACCCCACGTTTGCGACCATAAGACCATCCTAGGCAAGTCAAACCTAAAGGAATCTATATATATAAAAATGGATTGCTGTTCGTTAGTCTCGCTAAAACTCGAGAACGGCTGACCCGATTTGGCTAATTTTGGTCTTGAAATACTCCTGGAAGTCCAGGGAAGGTTTAAAAGTGAGAAAAATTGGAATAATTGCCGGGAAAACCCTAAAAACAGTCCTTTTCTATTTCCCATACAAACCTAATGTCGCGTTCCGAAACTAAACAAAAGTGAATCGCGAACACCACAAAATTGCGTAGTCACAAAAATAGATATAGTCACATTAGTAGAACTGATTTACAATTTGGTCGGCTTCACGAAACTTAATTTTAGCTAACTAATCTATCACATTATTTTTTTAAGATTGATAATTAAGTTTTGTCATAAATTAAATTTCTGAACGCAACCATAATATAGATTTAGGCAGTACGAAGTCTGCCGGGTCAGCTAGTCAACAAATAAAAGGATGGTAATGATCGGACAGATATCCCCTTGAGTTGGGCGCAGCGGTCCTCACCAATTCAAATACATTATTCATACGTTTATTGTTTCTATCAATAAAACTAACACTACGACATTTGAGAATTCACCATCACCTAATATTAAACACCTAACATTGTATAATGTTCCCACTGCTGGAACACAGAACAGCAAAACTCGTAAGTCGCGTCCGCACGCCCGTTACCACTGGGCCACACGGCACCACTGCAATTTTTTTTTGTTTTTATATATGGCATCTCGTAGTTGACCTGTAGAGGTCGTAACTACTTAACCGGACTAGCTCACCACTGCAATCAAACGATGCATGCAATCTATAAAATACAGTGCAGCCACCTTGCGGCTTCATTCTTAACAGACTGCTTAGCCCGTCTACTACGTCATATTTTCTATTTTACTTTAGTACATCGTATAGTACTTATTACAGCTCGTACGGACGCACAGGGTTCTCACTATGGTTATACACTGTCGCAATGAAAATATATAGATTGTAAATACATGTACGTACTACAGAGAAATGAAGCAACAGGTTGCCGACCGTTCGAAGACTACATATAGGTACACAGCACTTCAAACTAAGCCAATCTGTCTACAAATTTATCACTAAAGCTTTAAGGTTCAGGGTGGATTGGGAAAATTTTACAGTTTCGGGGAGCTTGACCCACTGGCGTACCTACAAGTTAGCACGCGCGACTGGAGAATGAGTCTTCGAGAG
The DNA here is from genome assembly GCA_007844875.1 of Busseola fusca. NCBI lineage: Eukaryota > Metazoa > Arthropoda > Insecta > Lepidoptera > Noctuidae > Busseola > Busseola fusca. The sequence goes on along the minus strand of VKGM01013800.1, from coordinate 10,834 downwards.
GCTTCGAGGTTCGAGCTCTACTTGCTGCTCTCTTGACGAAGTTAAAAGTCACTCATCAATCGTTAATCCAGTTAATCTATGTGGTAACTTGCCACTTGTACGGTCTGAATTTTGTACATAATTTATAATATTAGGTACCTAAACGAATTATGTTGCTGACCGTATTTCTTCGTAGCACCTTGGTGGTTAGGTGGGTATGTGTGTAAGTATGTTGAATGCAAACTATCAAACAGGGGAGGGGGGATCGAAAAATTATTGCGATATATAAACCTGCTGAAAACTATGAAGTTGGTGAAGAAAGACATAATTTGTAATCGTGGATGTCATGGTACGCGCAATAGTAAAGCGACAGGCTTTTGGGTCTCGTGGGTTCGATTCCCGCACGAAATTGCTATTTTACTGACCGAACCATTGTGTGCGTAAACGTAACGAAACACGTTCAACAGTCGAGAAATAAGCACCTAGAACTAGTTGCTGGTTAGCTTGAATGAAAAAAATCTTTACGCAGAGTGAAGAGAGGGAAGAAATAGAATACCTAACTATATATTATCATATTATATAGTAGCTGTCCGAAAGAAACAAATACAACTTCGCAGATTCTTATAGCTCCATTCACTCAATCATACTATCTAATAGTCTAGTAATCTATCTAGTTACTATAGAAGCATTTATCGCATTGGAGTAACCTGTAATGGTACCTAGATGTAAGAAGATAAATAAATAAATAAACCTCTTGCATTCAGAGATTTGAAAATACGAATATGCGTGTGGCGTGAGGACCACTCTGTTAAAACTCTTTGGAAATGTGCTTAGGATTTAGTGAACGTTCCCAAAGTATGAACCTTTGAAACTCCAGCATAGCCCACGAAGTTAAAACAAATTTGACATTTTTTGTACCTATATTGCGCGTTTATTCATTTTTTCCATTGCGCGGACTACGTTGATGGTGTTTAGGTGGAAGAGTTCGCCAAGTTCTACATACAGAAACCGGTTTTATGACAAGCTTACACAAATTTAGTTAATGAAGGATCTAATCGCCGCCAGCAGCTTTCGGCAGTACGAGCATGTTTAAATGGGCGAAAATACAACCAGAGAGGTATACAGAGCTGCGCGTGCTACCTGCACGTAATCTACCTACAAGCTATAAAAGAAGCTGTGATAGGCAGAGGTGACGGATTAACATAGTATGTAGGTACCTATACAATTTAAATAATGGCAGGGGACCTCCACGCGCAACTTGTTCCAATGGGTTCGGTGCATGATTTTGAATCTACTGGAAGTCTAGAATCATGTACTGCTATAGAAGAACTAGGAGTTTCTGTTCTGTTTTTTTTAGAACTAGGATATTCCGACGCTACAGCTGAGTTACACGTCGCTGGCGCAGGCTGCGGACGTGGTCCCTGGTAGGTCGGCTGGCTACCAGTGGTGGCCTTTCTCCACTGAATCTAATACCAATTTGAGAGTAGGAAGCAATTTGATCTTCTACTGTTGCTCCATGTCCTAATGGAAAGTTATCGTCGCTCGAAATCGTGATCGTTGCGATCATTAACTGTTTGTTGAACCTAAATGTCTCGCCGCGCCGACAGAAGGCGTGTTCCGGTATTCCGAACAAATAGGTGACAAAAGATGCGTTGATCGTTTATTCATGTGACGATTGCTCATATTACGGCAAGTTTTAATTGTTGTTTTTTATTCTAGCGAATAAAGAGAACATTCATTGATTTTATCTTCTTAGGTATCTATAAAGAATCTGAAAGTAATTTTATCTACCTAATCGACGCCGCCTAAGCAATGAGAATAACGATAGGTCCGAGAAAGAGAGGAGAAAGGCTGACAAACATAGGTAATCGGCTTATAATGTTCCCACTGGTTGGACTCAGGCCTATGTAAGAGGGAGTGGGCATCTACTACGCGGGCTCAGCCCAGTCTGACAAAAGTTTGCCAAAGTAGGTACAAGTTAATAGGAACACCCTATATAGCATTAGGGCATGTACAAGTTACACGAGTGTAACAGATTCTCGCCGATCCGGTCAGACACAAAGACTGAAACAAGGGATCACTATCTATTATCTGATCGGTATGGTATTTAATGGGCGAGATTCATAGATCACACTATTACTTATTGTTCTTTATGTTGTTGCGTCTCATCCTATTGTAATATAATTATTAATAATTAGTTAATAATATTATAAATGCGAACATTTGTGGGTACGGCTGGATGTTCGTTCACGTAGAAATTATTGAACGGATGTGGATGAAATTTGGTACACAGATAGTTTATAATCAGGATTAACACATACTTTTTATCTCGATAATCCCAACGGATCGAATCCGCGGGGTGCAGGTATTACGAATATAAACTTTTTTAAAACTTTATTAAAGTTGCTCACATTCGCTTAGGTATACGAATATGAAAATTATAAGCAAAGTCCATATTCGTATAAATTGCACCCTCAGCAAAGCAAAGTCTAAGTGCGTTTCATACTGTCAAGCTAATATTCAACCTGCCTAGTCATTTCCGAACTATGACGGGATCGGCTTCCAGCCTACCATGCTACAGTTGAATACCAGTATTTTACATGGACTGGCAGTGGCAGCTGCCTATGTGGCCGGTACTATCGGTCCACCCGTGCGGCTCATAATATTAACCACGAGCCCCTCTCAACAAGCGATTATTATCAACTCTAAAACCTACTTACTTTCAACTGATAATTACTAGTTGGTGTAACTTATTTCATATATAGCAATTATTATCAAGGGGTATCGTATTACCCAGTAACAGGGTTGTGGAGGTCAGATAGGCAGTCGCTCCATGTAAAATTCTGGTACTCAGCTGCATCCGGTTAGACTTATCGTCGCCTCCTCGCTAACTGTCGTATCTCAGAAACTGTCGTATCTGCACTGACAATACCTACGTATTCATAACTTTGTTTCGTATAACTTCTCTTTAATCGTCACCTCTGTATCGTTTACCGTTACACAACTAATGCAAATACAGTAACATCACTGTAACGTTCGACCGAAAAACGGTTGCCCTGGAAAAACATCAATTGCTAGTTAGGAAAGTTAGCGGGGAGGCTGACGATATAGTTAGGAAAAGGATAGGCTGAGTAGTGTCGCCTGTCGCTATTATACATCGGCCCACGTTTCCTACCTACCAAATGAGTAAGTATCATAAATCTTCACAATAACAGCATTAGCATACGCTTTTAGAATGCTTGCCATATCTAAAAAACTATCGTGCACGAAGAAATGTGGGAATTTTAAGTAGGTGTAATCGACCTGCCGGACGATTCTGTAAAAAATCACGCCGTGAAAAGTTGAGTGATGTGAGCTGTCAATAGTGTCAATCCCTTAGCATTAGTTGGAATGAGCGCTCACTCCACGCTCACGTCGCCTACGTTTTCACGGTGAGATGGTTACAGAATCGCACTGCTGGTTGTTACTTGACCACCCTACGGTTGAATGACACTTGTACGTCATAAAACGACCAGGTCAATTTGTCTGTGTGATAGACGGAGACAAAGAGTATATTTCAGTTGCCAAAGAAGGAAAAAAAAGAGTGTATTAATATAAATAGGACGGAGAGCATGGGAAGACCAAATAAAACGATGTATGGACTGATTGGCTAGACAGGGTTGAGTCGTTATCTGGCAAAGTGAATACCGAGATGACGACTCGACTCAGCCTGTCGCAGTGCACTGCTGGACAGAGGCATCCGGCAGACTGCGCTACGACACCCTGTCTTCCGCCTTCAGTTCGTCCTGGACAGCGATATAACTACCTACTAATAGAGAAGTACTTATGTAAGAAAAACACAAGTTACATCAATTCCTAATAACTTAGGTTATGCCCAGGAGAATGATGATGATAGACAAATAGACCTTCACGTTTTATGAAGTTTGACTCCATGTGACACTTGAATAGTTTCAACATAAGTGAAGTTTCAATTTACTGGGAATTGTTATCATAAATGGTAAAGTAATTACGACGACGACTATAGCGACAGTGATATTTTAACTGACGACATAAATAGGAATTCCTATCTCTTAAGGCTGATTTTCATTGAATCAGTATTTGAATATAGCACGGATCCCAGTGACACTGGACCAGCTAGAATCAGGTCAGCATCCAGTATTAATGATCCAGTAGTGATTTAAATAAAGCAAGCCGCTAATTGGCCAAGCTTATTTATTTTTTTTAATCTTTATAAACCAGTGCTTGACCGCGATCCCGCCTGATGGTAAGCAGTGATGCAATCGTTGATGGTGAGGTCCTGCCTCACCTGACCCCTTTTTCCTCTCTTATTCTTTGTAATAGGGGTACAGGTAATGCAAGGCACCGGCTCTACCTAATACATATTCTCAGTGCACGTTCTACTAGTGTTAGTTTGCATACCTCCCTAATTCCTGTCCTTAGCATGAACTTTTTTATTTTATTTTAATATTAGAAACGTTTCCAGAACAGAAATGGTGAAGCCACTTTCTTTGCAACATGCAATCGACACCTAGGAAAAAAAAATACATATAACTGATTTACTCATGAGCATATCTGGCATTTCTTTTAATTATTTCTAGATCGAAGCGGCATAGAGGAAGAAAAGAAGGAAGACGGAGCAGTTCTCATACCGGTACCGATATAAGGATCAGCACCCTAATTGCGTAACATACTATCAATCTAAATTTGATTCATTTTGGTGGATATTGTTAATTCATTGGTTCATATGGTCGATAAATTTGTCTCCTCAACAAAGTAAATTACGCAATGAATATTATAAAACAATGAAACCCATTGCTACTGATAGTCTGTTACGCAATTATCCTATAGTCTTTAATTTCACATATTGTAAACCTTAACCAATCTGCTGAAAGTGTATAATTATAAAACGTAACTATCAATAAATTAAGTAATATAACAGCTTTATAATAAGTTCTTGAAACAATACCAACACTGTAAGCAAACTTACCAATTCACTCAACGCAGTGCGTTAGGTAGAACAAGGTTCACACTTTAAGGGAGTGTACCTTATACTCAAAAAAATAAACAACTTTAATAATAGTTTTTCAATGACAAATTATAACAAAATGTACAGTTATGTAAATATCTCAACAATATTCTAACCTACCATTTCTCACATTACAGTGATTGTTCCCGTGAAGCCGATCACCCCAATAGCACCACTGGAGCAGGAGAGAGCCCTTCCCCCGGACCCTATTCCCCCAAAACCTCCGGAACTATACAAGCCTGAAGAATCTGTCGTATTTGAAAAACCAGCTTTTCTTCCAGCGAAACCAATCCCTCATTCTCCGAAGATCTCACCATCATCTATTCCCAACCCGAACCCAAGCGTGATGACCCCGAAACAAGTAGATAGCGGGTATCCGAACTTCGGAAGTTACCTTTACTCAATACCGGGGTACTCGGCGTTTCAGCCTATTAGTTCAGTGAACTACCCGCCAAAAGCTCCACCGATCATTCCTCCTCCGATGCATGGCGAGCCACTGAGCCCTGAATTCTTACCCTTCCCACCCAAAGAAAATCTCCCAGCGCCGGTTGAAGAACAAAGTACCGATATGAAACTTCCCGAAGAGAACTTAAAACCACAGACTGACTTTGAAGAACATTTCACGCCAGAAATTATAACAACTACATCGGTACCTGATGCAAGTAAAACTCAAAATACTGAATCAAAGATGAGCATCACATCGTTAGCACAGGGTTCAGGAGCCACTGTCACTATACCGTCTCAAATAACAAACAAAGAGTTCAAAAAGAAACCAGAACCAAGGTTCAGTTTAAAGACTAGTATACCTATAAGTAAAATTGATATGAAATGTGTCGTCAATCCCCCCGATACTGCCTTCCAAAATTCTTTAGCAAAGAAAACTTACGGTCCTGCATTCTCCAAAGAGTCGCCAAGAATTGAAATTCAGAGTAATATTATCATAAAAACGGCATCTAAGGAACCTGAAATTAAAGAGGCAAAACCCAGCGTGATAACAAGTAGCAACATAGGTACTTTAATTAATGCAGCTGAAGCTATTAACAAAACCGACAATCCGTTTCGTGTGCCCGAACCAAAAACGGACCCACCAGCTGAAGTGAAAGATTCTCCTACATTACCAAGACCCTTATTCAACCCTATCAATATTGAAACAAGCAAGGCGAATTTTAGTAAGCCACCGGAGACATCTTATAATGAACAAAAAAATCAAATAGTATTTATTCAAAACAAGAACAATACGAACTCAAAGATGATGCTTACAATACAGCAGAACCCACAAGTATTGTTACAAAGAACTAATTTCGAGTCAAAAAACCTGCAAGCTCCTTCACGACTGTCAAACCAAAGTAAGAAATGTAAGGAAGACGTAGTGAACGAAAGCACTTCGTCTAAAGTGGTTGCATTGAAAAGGTTACACCAGGAAAATAGTGACGAAAATGATTTTGAGAATTTGATAACTGAGAATCAAATATATGGCAACAAGATAGTCGTGAAGGAGAAATCTCAAGGCACATTGCAGGAACAAGATTTAAAAAACATAAAGGTGACAGAAAAAGTCACGACAACTGAGAGCAAAAGCGTTGTTTTGCAACCATGCAACAACTTCGTATACTTAAGCAACGTTCAAATTCCGGCAAATTTCATGATGATTAAAAATACTTGTAAAGTAACACAAACTCCTGAAGCTTTTAAAGCAAAAATAGCGCCAATAGTAAGTAGCAGAATAGCACCTGAAATTACTACTGTACCGAGTACAGAAAGTAATTCAGAAATTACTTCCTCGATACCGAGTGTAGAAGCAGCGAGTAAAGAAATTCATGTTTTAAAACCTAGCAATAGCGTAATACAAACTCGAGATATATCAACCATAACTAAGCCCGACATAGTGATTCAAGCAAACCCAACGGTCATTGTAAGCCCAAAGATCGTATACCAAGTGCCAATATCCTCGATAATGGAAACAGAAATAAATCCACCATCAAAAAAACGAGACTTTGCCAAATTTGTTCCTCCAAGTGTCCCAAGAATCGCCCCAAAAAAGGAAGTTCCCAAAAAATTAGATCCACCGAAAACAAACGACAAACTGTACATAGCATGCCCCTATCAAATGGACTCAAAGTTACAGCCTAAAATAGTAATAACTAATATACGACCAAAAATTAATACAATTGATGAGATTAGTTCTTTAGATAATTATGAGAAACGAAAACGTATGCGACGACTTAAGTATTTGTCGAATCGTGAAACTAAAGATGTTAAAGCTGATACTAAGAAGATGGAAAAGACTGAAATTCGTAATGTAATAACACCTGATAAGGTAAAAAACGAGATATATAAAGAATTTGCAAATACTAAAGTAGAAACAGATGAAGCTAGCAGCGGATGTGACTCCGATGATTACGGGGAGGAAGAATTGAGAATATATGAAGGCATTATCGACGAGTATGGCACAAAAGATGACAACAGCAAAGGGAAGGTTGAATTCATGGCTGATCTTAGATTAGCGACGCCAGAAGCTTATAAAGGTATGTTAGCTTTAGACACGGTACACCATGTAGGTAAATTCATACTTTAAAAACTTACTACCGAAGTGAAAATACACCACGATTGAACAAAAACAGTAATGGCATGTAACAAATATGCAATGCAATTCTTTGCAACTTACACTGCAATAGATTTAGCTTAGTCTAGATAGATATCTATCTAGACTAAGCTAAATTATTTTTCCAAATTTTCACAGAAAAAGACCTCGACCTTCAAGACAAGATACTTAGAAACGATTCAGTGGCATCAGCATACGCAGCAGTGGGTCGTCTCGACGTGCTGCTTAATGTACCACGCCGGGAGGCAGCGGATAGCACCGGCGACGAGGCTGAAAAAGAGAAGCGACAAGACGATGTTCGTCAAGAGACCAGGACTGCAACCCAGAGGAAGAAGCTGTTCCTATCGAAGTTGAAGCTTACGCAAGTTACACAGAAGTATAAAGAAGGTAAATCCAAAATACACATTTATGTATAAAACCAGTGTTTTGATTATACTAGTTATAGAATTATTCATCAAAGCCACATAAAGAAGAAAGAAAATTTGCTAATGATGTATAACAGTAAACTATCTCCAAAAGCCATCGCGAACTTAAGAGTACTTATGAACCAATGTGTTATTGTAATTTCAGGCTACGACAAAGTATGGCATGAAATATTAAAAGAAAGGAAACGTCGAAACAGCAACCTAAAAGGAGAAGATAACAAAAGGGAAGTGCGCCTTGGATTTGATCCTAACTGCCAACTCAGACTCCTGACCGAAATCAAGAAATGCGTCAACGAGAATAACAACCTTATTAAAAAGAGATTAGACTCAGCTTCCAATGGTGACGTAAACGATGACAGCATAAAAGTACTGGCAGAGAAGAACTTCTCCGAACTGACCCGCCTGTCCAAAATGGCCGACAACAGTTTGAAACTGTTCAAGACTCCAAATACAAGAAAACGAGACCTAACTCCTGGTTTCGATAGTGAGAATATTAAAAAACCAAGCATAAAGATTCAGCAGCCGTACCAAGATTATCCTAAGATTAGAATTCCTAGTATTTCGAAGATAATTTCGTTGAAATCAACGCAAGAGTGTGCTTCTGCGACATCGACGCAAGCGACATCTATGGACGAGCCGCAGAATTCGGCGGCCGGGGTGACAGAGATGTTTGAGGATATATCGTCTTCAGGGAAAACGAGAGACATGTGCTGTCAGATAGACGAACCCATGTGGTCAGAACCTGAAGCTCTAGTTAAGAGTTATAAAGAATATGATGCAGGTAATTAATAAATTACTTCAGCTAAAACCATTCCAGTTCAAAGTGTAACGGCTGTCAACTCTATGGAGTTGCTTATAAATATAAGTGATACTAATGTGTGATGGAACTAAGGGAATTCAAATTCACAACAGTGAATTCTTGTCGGGCAGTTTACATTTTTTACGTCGTAATTTGTTAACCCACTAACAGTATGAATAGTTTTCATTTTGACCGTTACATAACATTCAACATTCATTAATTTTTTTCAACGATCTGCTGAGGCCCGGAATTTAAGGGTATGCAGATGATAGCACAGTTGTAGAGAGATACCTGCCATATACTCGGGCTAGTAAGGAACTAATCCGGTCCGAAACAGAGGCTATGGTAGAGCGTACGAATGTCGCACTTCAGGAAGTCTCCGAATGGGGCGAAGCCAATCTTGGGGCGTTCAACGCCGCCAAAACACAAGCGTGTTTGTTCACCGCCAAAAGGAGCCCGTTGACCTTGGCTCCTGCTTTTCAGAATGTGTCTTTGGAGTAGGTACTCCGATCGCTTTCAGCTTTTGGGAGTTGCAATATCTAAACTTTGGGCGGTTCATTGAGTCCAAAGCCAAGATGGCTGCTAGGAAACTTGGCGTTCTTGCAAAGGTCCGGCGGTACTTCACACGGACAGCTTCTAATGTTGTACAAAGCACAAGTCCGGTCGTATGTGGAGTACTGCAGCCACATATGTGCTGGTGCTGCAAAATGCTACCTGGCTGCTTTGGACTCAGTGGAGAGGCGTGCGAAGAGGCTAATTGGTGATCCAGATCTGGTGAAAACCAATCTCCAAAGCCTGGGGCACAGGCGTAGTGTAGCGAGCCTTTCGGTATTCTTTAGGATGCATTATGGAGAGTGTACGCAGGAATTACATGACTTAATTCCGCCATCACCGTTCCATCATCGGACTAGCCGTAGGACGGCGAGTATCCACCCTTACGTTGTTGACACTGCTACGATCCGGACGAAGCGTTTCGCCTCGTCTTTTATACCGCGTACATCGAAGGACTGGAACAGTTTGCCTGCGGCGGTCTTCCCCTCTGATTACAATTTAACTTCAAGGCTAGAGTGAATAGGCTAATAATAAACTAGTGCGCTTTACCATCAACGAAAGCATGACTGCCTACAGGCATCAAGCACTAGTTTATAACATTAAAAAAAAATGTCATTTAGGTACTTTGTTGAGCAGACAAAGTTTCCAACATACGAATCAATGGGTTAGTAACATCGTTTAAAATAATTCAGATAACTTTACAGATGATAATAAACAGTCCCAAGTACCCCCGTCAAATAAACAGTCCCAAACATCCCCGTCAAATAAACAGTCCCAAACATCCCCGTCAAATAAACAGTCCCTAACACCCCCGTCAAATCCCAAAATAAAATCAAATCTCAATCTCAAAACAGAACGGTCATAATAATATACCTACGATAAGTGACTACCGTTAAACGGGGTGAATAGGGATGCAGAGGTAAGGTAAGGTAAAGTAGGGTTTCGTGCCAATTCACTCTGTTTGACGAAGTCACACATATCATAATATATCTACTACTAGCTGCCCCGACAGACTTCGTCCTGTCAAAAGTGTTTTGACAGCAATTTTTTAAATTTTTCTCCGTTAGAACCATCCTCGTACTTCAAATCATATTCTAAAAAAAAAGAATTAGCGAAATCGGTTCAGCTGTTCTTGAGATTTGCGATTAGCAACACTTTTGGCGATTCATTTTTATATTATAGATTTTATGATTCACAAGCTTGCTTAGATTTTAAAGATCGTAATAATTTCTGCACACGTGAAGTATCAAATAATTTTAAATAAACAATTTCAGCCCGCCGAAAAGAGATGGCCGACCTACATAAGCGCAATACTACCCTCAAAATAGAAGGCGCACACATCACCTGCTCAGCTTCTCGAGACTCGGATCATGCGCGTGCGCTCCTAGCAGAGCGACAAAACCTCTCCGTCGAAGAAAATAACCTCCGCCTGTCCTTGCAGCGAATACAAC
>VKGM01013799.1:0-14879 GCA_007844875.1 Busseola fusca | reverse complement strand
CCGCGTGCACTGTGAAGGAGTAGGAGTAGAAATCGGTGGAGTGGGGAGGGGACTTGAGTAGGTTTTTAAGATGCGACCTGCAGGGCGCATCTGAAGGACGGGCAAAGGAAAAACGTTCCCGCAGATAGGAAGGTGTTTTTGGGTTGTTAAGAAGATTAAAAAGCAGGCACAATATCCGAGAGTTCCGGCGAAGTCGAATGGGGAGCCACTTGAGTATCTTGCGAAAGTTGGAGACATGATCATATTTTTTAAGGTTGAAAACAAAACGAATACAGATATTTTTTTTTTTTTTTGTGTGTATTATGTGTAGGGCGTGTACTTGTGTACCCTAAAGAAACATTTTTGTCAACTTTTTATTTTACCACTTTGTCGACGTGATTGATATACATATTGGTACCAAATTTCAGCTTTCTAGCGCTAACGGTCACTGAGATTACCCGCGGACGGACAGCCAGACAGACTTGGCGAAACTTTAAGGGTCACACCAGGACAGCTTCTAATGTTGTACAAAGCACAAGTCCGATCGTGTGTGGAGTACTGCAGCCACATATGGGCTGGTGCTGCAAAATGCCACCTGGCTGTCTTGGACTCAGTGGAGAGGCGCGTGAAGAGGCTAATTGGTGATCCAGATCTGGTGAAGACCAATCTCCAAAGCTTGGAGCACAGGCGTAGGGTAGCGAACCTCTCGGTGTTCTATAGGTTGCATTTTGGAGAGTGTGCGCAGGAATTACACGACTTAATTCCGCCATCACCGTTCCATCATCGGACGTCCCGTCGTACGGCGAGTATCCACCATTACGTTGTTGACACTGCTTCGATCCGGACGAAGCGTTTCGCCTCGTCTTTTATACCGCGTACATCGAAGGATTGGAACAATTTGCCTGCGACGGTCTTCCCTTCTGATTACAATTAAGTGTCTTCAAGGGTAGAGTGAATAGGCTAATAATAAACTTATTGCGCTTTACCACCATTGATTGCATCATGCTTACCATCAGGCGGGATCGCGGTCAAGCACTGGTTTATAACATTAAAAAAAAGGTACCCTAAAAAAGGGGAGGCCTATATATCCAACCAACCAGATAATTTATCTATTTCGTGTATCCAACAGTGGTGATTCCAGGCTGAAATAATGACGACGGTGATGATATCCACAACACATACCTACAAAATTTACTACTCGAAATTTCGACTTTTCCTATAAATTTTGACACCCTAAATTTAACCCGTTTTCACCAATCATCTTTAGTTTCTAGAATACATGTTATTTGATTTTTTATTTTTTTGAGGGTAGCCCGCACAAGTTGAGTGATGTATTGTTATCAGTTAAGTTAAATTTTAACGTCATGTCTACATCAAAGAGAAGTTGTCTGAATCCAGAGTGTTTTTGTTTAGAATATCGATTACAGGCTTTGTGAAAATTGCATATTTTGACTTTAATGCAAGTGCGTAATTTAGATAAACCGTGGGTGCATAAAACTGTTTGCCAAAATGGTAAATTTTCTTTTAGGGCAGCAAAGTGGATTCACAAAGTATTCATGTTTTATTTGCCTTTGGGATAGTAGGAACAGACCACCATTGGGCTCGAAAATACTGGCCCTAATAGAGAAAATTTTGTCCCTTGAAAGCAAAATGTTATACATCCTCCTATTGTCAATAGAGATCGCATTATTTCGCCACCTTTACACATAAAACTTGGCATCACATATGAAGCTATTTGTTAAGGTGCTTGACACAAATGGTAACTGTTTTAAGTATATTGCACAGAAGTTCTCTGGTCTCAGTAGAGAGATGTTAAAAGCTGGGATATTTGGTGGCCTCTAAATAAGGCTGCTAGGAAACGATGATTTTATTAAAACCATGACTGAATCAGAGTCCAATGCATGCAAAGCATTTATGTCCGTTATGAAAAGCTTTCTTGGTTTCACCAAGAATTTTGTACTATAGAAGAAAGTCATAAAGGTATATGGGATGTGCACATGATGGCAGATTATTGCTGGAGCTTGAAAAGAGACCTACCTTCTGAGACCTGCGTCTTATTCAAGAAAATCATCAACAAGATCATTTATTGATGACGCTTTTGAAGATTCAATTTATGTTTGTGATAAGTTTTTCATGTTTATTTATACCAAAAATGCACATAACATCATATAACAAAAACTAAAGCTGATAGAAAAAAAAACTGTTTTCATTTTCAGAATCAGGGGCCAAATATCTATAGAAAAGCCGTTAAATTTACTGGACTAAAAATTGTAGGTATCATAAAACACAACATGTTTGTTGATTGCCAGTGGGTTAGGAATAACTCTTTGGCATTTTCATTTCAGGTCTTAGTGATAGTGCTAGTCCTACTAATGGGGCAAGGCTAGATCATCATCATCATCTGCCTAGCCTTTTCCCAACTATGGACTGGAAGCCGACCCCAACGGCTTCCAGTCTAACCGGATTCAGCTGGATGCCAGTATTTTACATGGAGGGCAAGGCTAAATAGAAAAGCAATAATCTAATAAAATGCAAACTTACCATCATTGCCTTCATAAAAACAACGGCAACAACAACCATCCTAAAGACTGGATGGAACGGCAGAAAAATTAGATCACTCCATTCAATGTGAGGTTCTTCCAATGGAATAATTATGGTTCTTCCGTGTGTTACTCTTATGCCTCTAAAATGAGGAGTGCTATACCCTGATGACGGTTTTCTGAGCGGGTCCTCATATAGTTCACTAGTCTTCGGTAAAGACATTTTTGCAATATATATTTATATTTTACGCATTTATTTGAGAAGAATGATCGAATCGCTCAAAATGACATATGCTTAAAAACAGAATCCACAGATTACATCAAAGAGTATATTAATATAATGTCCCCTCGTTTGTTTATGTTACAGACAATAGTGGAGAAATAAAATAGAAGGTAGCTCGTAGTGTGCTCCTTAGGCGGTTATCACACCACACCATTGCTCCAGTGTGCGGTTTTTTAATTTGACTGTAGAATCCTGATTTGTATACAAAGACCGCAGGATATAACAACAACACCTGACACCGCATATCCATACCCATGCGGTTTACGGACAAAGTTAAAAAACGCAGCACCGCACACAGGATTGGTTTTTTAATATTATAAACTAGTGCTTGACCGCTTATTATTAGCCTATGCACTCAAGCCTGGAAGACACTTAAATTGTAATCAGACGGGAAGACTTCCGCAGGCAAATTGATCCAGTCTTGTGATGTACGCAGTTTCCAGTGTAGTGTGATAACCCGTTATTGTATAGATTCAATTTCTAAGTATTGTATAATTGCATGGCCCAAGTGTGAGCACTATGTACTTGCTATAAAGCTACTATTTACTGCTATAAATACTATGTCATGCTCACTCTAATGTCTCGCTGGTGGTGGCGTGTGTGTTGGATCATTAGGTTCCCTTGAAAGTGGTTGAGCTGAATGGTGCTGATCCACAAGTCATGTTCGTGAACGGGCACCACCAGTGGGTACTGGTCATCTCTTAGCTGCTACAGCTTATTTTAATTTCTGAATTGTATTCATGTTTTCTATAACGGACGCTTTTATCGTGCACATCTTTCTGCATCGTTCTCACATGGCTTTTTTTTTTGATGGGTGGGAAATCATCAAATGACCTCTCCCGCTCTGGGCGGAGCACATCTTTCTGCATCATTTTCACATGGCTCATTTCAACACGAATGATGTAATCAAATATTTTGTAACAATATTATGATTCAAAAGAGTGTCCGTGGAGTTTCTTGCCCGTTCTTCTACATAGAGACCTACGCTTTGAAATGGGCAATTAGCTTCATCTTACTGACTGACTGACCGACCCTTTGACAATTCAAAAGTGCATGTAATTGGTTTACTTGAAATAAATGCTTTGATGTGTTTTGATTTAACCGCCTTAATTTTTACAAAGTAAGTAAAAAAATGAATTTTGAAAAATATGTTTTTATATATATTTAGGTCTCGGTTAACCAAGAAAGGTCTAATTCTTCAAATGGCCATAGTGTTAAATTAAATTATTTTTGGAATTTCAGTCTTTACTTTAAGCCTATGTACGAGTCAGATAAGTTAGTGGCACTATTGTGAACTACAGTTATCCAAAAACTATTAGGTTATAACCAGATTTTTCCATGAAAACCAACCTACTACTGCAATACATTGTTACTGCTTTACAACTTTTAAATACAAGTCAGAAAACTTGTTATAATTACAAACAGTAATTTTGTCCTATATCTGTATATTTAAAAGACCGGATTTTAATTTAACACATTTGATTAACACACATAAGTCACATCACCCGGACAAAACAAAGCGCATCACGGAATGAAATGAGGTTGCCAAGTCAGTGATAATTTGAAATGAGTGAGTGGTAATGCTTTATCCGTTTAATTAAGATAATGCGTGCTTGCTACAGCTGCCTTTGGTTGGATACGCTCCGCAAATCTTTTTGTATTCCCTCCGTTGAATGTGGTTGCCTGAATTTATAGTGAACCAACGAGTCGTATACTTACCATTTTTGTTAGTGACAAAAATTTTGCAACTAGGACTGGCAGCGTTCTTTCTCAAGATAGAAAATAAGGGAAAAAAATGAACCTAGGGCCGCCATGTGGGTATTTATGAAAACACTTTATGAGCTCTTTCTCTACATCGCTATCAGAGAGAAAGAAGGGACATCAAATACCGAATATAAATAATAAATTCTCACTAGATAATATCGTTTAATTTTGGAACAACTGCAATTGCAACGAATTAAAACTATTAATTATAATTTTTTCTACACAATAATCATACACTAAATCCCGTATGTCTGCAGCTTCGACATATAATATCTATAAATCTTTCTCTACTTCGAGAAGATTTTTATCATGTGAGTGTTGTGTTTCAACTTTAACACTTCTGCGATCTCTGCCAGGCAACCTGGACAGTGATTTTTCACAGGACATAAAATGAGACTGTCGTTGGTGCAAATATTAAGTAAAATAGATACACAGAAATATCTACACTCATCTAAGATTATAGATACTTAAATATATACTAAAGAAATCGGCCTTAAATGCACCTACTAAAATGTATGCGTAGTGATACTTCCAAAAAGATATAACAAAAGTTAAACAATCACTATACAATGTTCTACTTGATCACTAAGCTATATCAGATAGCGTACTATTTCATTGTATTATTCACTTATTCTACCACAGAATCTAATAAAACCTCATGCACTTGAAGCTGTTCAGGTGTGTTTAATATCAGTTTCACTAGCTTGGCTATGTCTCTAACCCGAAGTCTTGGAGCGTCGGTGAGTGATTTTGTACACCCTTCAATTTTGCCACATGCTATATTCGTTACTTTTATATTAGCTTTCACGAAACGGAATTCATGTCTCAAAATTTCATTTACAGAAGTTATAGTCGCTTTAGCAGCTATGTATACAGTTTCCTTCGACTCCGTTGGTATCTGGTAAGAACATAAGTCGTTCATGCATATTATATGCCCCCTTGTTTTCCTTTCCATCATTGATCCAGCTGCCAGCCTTGTGCAAGCTATCAAAGCATTAATATTTACGTCAATAATTTCTTTAAAATGTTCTGGCTCTCCATTGTTAACCAAACAATCGATTTTGCATTGAGCATTGTTAATCAGTACATCAACTCCTTCATATGTGTCCTTTATTTTTTCAAAAGCAGCTGCCAATTGCTTTGTATGTGATATGTCGCATTTGCACAACACAATTTTTCCCGCAATTTTATTTGCAACAACTGGGTTAAGCTTTGCAGTCACATTTTCTAGTATATCATCATTTTTATTAAAACCGATGACAATCATTCCAACTTTTGCTAACTGTTCCATAATAGCGAAACCAACTTCATCCCCACAGTCTGTGATAACCGCTACTTTGTTAGCCCAACACTTCATGTTTTCAGCTTTAAAATATCTGTAGTATTATAACCAAAGTCCAAACTGCAAATGCCCCTCCGAATTTTTTACCATCCTTTATAAAACATAAGTTTCCTCTGTAAACGGAACATTTAATATGTTATCACTGGTAATAAAGGCGCATTATGCAGATTGGTTGTTTTGATAACCTAACGAGAATTTAATGTGTGATGAAAAGAACATTGAAATGTTATCTTCTGGATTGTTTTAAAGTGCTGCAAAATGCCACCTGGCAACTTTGAATTCAGTGAAGAGGCGTGCGATAAGGGAAATGGGTGATCCAGATTTTGTGAAGGCCAATCTCCAAAGCCTGGAGCACAGGTGTAAGGTAGCCAGTCTTTCGGTATTCTATAGTATGCATTTTGGAGAGTGTGCGCGGGAGTTACATGATTTAATTCCGCCATCACCCTTCCATCTTCGGACGACCCGTCGTACGGGGAGTATCCACCCTTATGTTGTTGACACTACGATCCGATACGAAGCGTTTGGCTCGTCTTTTATACCGCGTACATCAAAGGACTGAAACAATTTGCCTGCGGCGGTCTTCCCGTCTGATTACAATTTAAGTGTCTTCAAGGCTAGAGTGAATAGGCTCATAATAAACTAGTGCGCTTTATCATCAACGATTGCATCACTGCTTACTCATCATCTAGTTTATAACATTAAAAAAACGTATTATGGTACTAGTTACAGTAATATGAAGGGTTTTTCATTTATATTAAAATGAAAACTATTACTATAACGGACCATCGAAGAGTGCCTCACTTGTCGAATGGCTGCAAGGGCAATTGTTTTGTGTTGGTTCCTGAATTCGCTCAAACTTAATCTTTTCTTTTACAGGGAGTAGAGGTGATAAGTAACATATGTTATGTCATAAAACCACAAGTAGGTACAAAATATCTACAAAACTGGCCTTACAAAACAACCCATTAAAATAATTCATGTATCTGGTACACGAAACAATAATTAAGAGAAACACCTATAGATGGTGAAGAAGCCATAGCAAAAATATTTTTATTTTTACTTTTATAAAAGCATTGTCCCACACTAGGAATTTCTCCTGTATCGTGGGTGCGTTTACAAACAATTCAACTCGCATAAACAAACAGCCAGACCCGGAACAACTACTTGTAGGTCATACAAATATTTGTTCGGGAATCGAACTCGCGACATGCAGCGCAGCAGTCAATCGCTTAACCACTGCGCCAACCGTGCCATGCCGAATTAAAAAAACATTAATTTTAAAATTACTTGAGACATTTGCATATAAATCTTTACGCCAGTTCATGTCATAAAATATTACGTAGGCCCTAGCGTAATGGATGTGAAAAATAAGAAGAAGAACACACTGATGTGTGTAAAGTATTTTATTTTAATAATGAACTTAAAATTGTGTTTTTGTTTCTATGGCTTCTTTACCACCTTTAAATGTATCTCTTAACATGTATCGTGTATGTATAGATACTCCTATATCTTTAATCATTCAATGCCATTTTGAAATGTAATCAGTGCCATTTATCTACTATAGATCCTATATATATAATTCTCGTGTCACAATGTTAGTCGTGTGTAGTCGTTGTGGAAAGCCTTGAGGGAGGTCTTTGTCCAGCAGTGGACCTCTATAGGCTGAGAAGAAGAGAAGAAGAAGAATGTTAGTTACCATACTCCTCCGAAACGGCTGGACCGATTTGTATGAAATTTTGTGTGCACATCGAATAGGTCTGAGAATCGGCCAACATCTATTATTTTTTATGGCAAAACAATGTTGCCCGGTCAGCTAGTATTGTTATACTCTTTGCATTTTAGGCCGTCAAAATAAAGAAAAACAAAAACTTTTGGTTCTAATAATATTTATTGTTTGATCAAAATATATACAATATTTCTTATTGTGAAAGCATATTATAATATCTACTGGCAAAACGATTAGGTATTTTAAGAAACTGAATGCACACAAATCAAATTATCATAAATTGAAGCATAACGGTACAATACTATAATTAATAAATTTCATGCAGCGCATGAAAAATAACTTCGTTAACTAGAATACCTCGTGGAGCTGCTAAAATCATAAGAACAACATTAGAAACATCTTTTGTTGTCAAATGCGGATTCTTTTCGAAGAAGTCTTCATTCAGAAAATGAATTCCAGCTGTTTTAAATATTCCTGTGCGCACGATCCCAGGAGATATGCTAGTAACCTTAATTTTGCGATTAAGGCATTTAAATTCATTCTTTAACAAAGTATTTAAAACTGTCATAGTTCTCTTCGACGCAATATACATATTAATCTTCGGCTCAGCGAAAGGAGGCATATAGTGTCCACAAATACTGTTGATGTTAATAATTTGCCCAGAAACATTTTTCTTAACCATAGACTCAATAGCATATCGTGTACAAGTTATCAACCCATAAACATTAGTGTCTACAATAGCTTTTAGATCTTCTATAACTCCTGTGCATATTAAGCCTTCCTTGCCTATAGCCGCATTATTTATCAGTACATCAACTCCTCCATATGCTGCTACTATACCTTCGAAAGCATTCTTCAGTTCTTCATCTTTAGAAACATCACATTTACACGGTATTAGTTGTCCTTCAAACTTGCCCCAATCATTCATTTTATTTAACATTTCATCGAGTCTTTCTTGAGTGGGTTCGAAGCCAATAACAATCATTCCGATCTTCGCAAGATCTTCGGCTATTTGTGCACCTATTCCATGTGCTGCACCGGTAACAATTGCTACTTTATTCTTCCAATAGTCCATTATTTTAAATTCAATGTTATTTCTATGAAAGTTTTATTTAAGTAAGATTACTAGCAACTATTTATTTTTGTAGATAGACTCAACTGCGTAAAAACGAATGGCGTAAACAATATAACTACAGGTTTATATAATCGCAGATCAAATGTAGATAAGAATTTAAATTGTGAGTTCGCGTGAATAAAGCCAAGATGAAAACGTAAACGAATCGACAATATTTTATAATAGAAGATTTTGTTACGGACGGGTATTAAAATACGGAGGGGTATTAAAATGCCGGTTAAGGGTTACGAAGTTTATTCACAAAGTTGGTACAGTCGACAATAAGCAATGATAAGTGGAACGTAGCTGATGTCTCACCGAAGTCTTCCCTTATGTCCACAAAGTCCGTATCTTACACTCACAATAACACCACAGTAGTCGCTTGATGTAATCCTCGAAGTACTTGTCGCAGTAGACTTCTTCTTTGATCGCTTGTATCGCTCTCGACAATAGCCAAATTCAGACTGACTAATCTGCGGCGGTCGCACCGCTTTATATACCCAATCAAACGAACATTCCAGAATAGGAACGTACTAGAATGTACCTAGAAGTAATAATAATCACATACGATAACAATAGAATTCCGCGAACTCGCGGTTCAAGGTCAATGAGGATTCTAGAGATTTCGATGTCGACTCTTCATTGTCAAAATCAATTAAGCCGGTCCATTCGATAGGTCGTCCCAGGTATAGCATTGCATTTTTATTTCATAATCCTAGAATGCCTAGGTCTCAGGTTATAGGACTTAAATGATCATGCCCATACATGTCACGCAATATTGAACCTTATCTCAATGACATAAGGTGCATTCGTAACAATTTCATACCTAAGACTGGTTATGTTTTAGGAGTATGCGTCGAGTGTAATGAAAGGAGCATGAATCTATTTGCTCATTGAATGGAAGCGCGGGAAATAGCCCACTCTCTCACAGGTTATTGGATGTAACCTATTGATCCCGCGTGATGCTACAGTTTTATATAAAACTTATCCTGAATACCATACGGTGATAGAGTAGATGGTTGGTTTATTCAGATGAATAGTGTTTCGTAAATGTTGGTCCTAGCAAAGGAATTAATCATGATCAAAAGATACATAGGTACATATTTCACCATCCATTTTTTCTGCAAATTACACTCTTTCTTACAGTCTTGTAGTTAATAAGTAATAAATAGCAACATCAATATTTTCACATTATCCATTTACGTCACTTCCAAAAGTCACCATTGTGCATGCTACAATAGCGTTTAGGGGTAAATCTCCGAATCGACGTAAAATAAATTGATCGCGATTTATCGTCATTTTTTGCGCTCTATAGAAATTCGCCCAATCAGTTCAGAGCTCCATTATGACATACGGGTAATACGGGACGAACGTGAACGTATTACGACAGTGAATTGATGCACTTGGAGGAAATAGAGCGATCTCTCACGACTGATTGGTTGCGAGTCGGGAGGATTTTGTGATATTTACACGCTCAGATTTTCTGATAACATTTAAGTAGAAAGGTATTGAAGAGAGTTATGGCTTCCAGGTGATTCGAATTAATTGTTTTTTTTTTGTAGTTGCGTCTTTGATCACTTTTTATCACTGCCGGTTTTAAGAGTGATTTTAAACTGACTGTGATCTTTCCATCCGTAGGTACAAATTCAAATATTATATGCTTTATACCTTATGAATACTTAATTGGTTCTTTTTATTAAATGAATTAGAATGAAAGTATACTTTACGTTTAGCCACTTCCCGGTTCCCATAGACTATCTTACCTTGGCCAGAGGCTAGGCATACAACGTGGAAATGCCGCTAGTCTCTAAGGTAAGTACATTACCAATCTATAGCGATAGAAAGGTTTTTTCGACGCCATATGTTAGGATATTATATTACCATTTAAAATAGTTTAAGTATAAGAAGTTTATCCAGTGTAATCATATTTTATGCTATAAATACATGACCCATCACCATAGATGTACAAACATTACCGAATCTACCTATATATTTAATTTCATATCAAACTAAGTCAGTTCCACAAATAACAGTAGTTTACTCATATTTAGTTACAACTGTTTCAATTAAATCTCAAACCCCTAAACCTTAACTTCACCATCAAAAACAACAACAAAGGCACTTGGCATTAAACCTATTCATGCGATATAAAGTAGCACAGCTAACATAAAAGTAATAACAGATGGTGAATCGACCACAACGATAATGAACACAGACCGCAATAAGTGCGGTCGTCCTGTACTGTTAACCCTACTTTAATTTAAACTGACAATGTTATCAAATGAAACTACGCTCGTAAAGTGAGTAATTTGGCTTATTGCTGGTAAACGTGGAAGAAAAACTATCTGCAGAGTTAGTGTAGACGATGCTACTGATTAATTATCAATTTTAACATATAATGGACATATGTAGGTGATTGTTCAAACAACCTAAACTATACAAATCAAAATATATCTTCATCTTATAAGTATCAAAAGGAAGATTTGATTAGAATTTCAGGATTCGTAACATCGAGCACTGTCCCGTGATGGTCCCTACAGTAATCCGAGTTTTGGAGTGCAGTTTTATTAGAATTCACAAGATATTTATATTTGAAGCAATATGGGGTTTACCCCTTCTACCCGTTGATGTATCCGAGTCTTTTTGTGTTGGGCATGGTCGGGTATACTAGGCTGGCGGTTAGGAGGGACGTTGCGTTAGTAAAGTACGTGGCGAGGGTGCTGCTCGGGCTAGTGCACCACCCGGATGTGCTGGAGGCGCTGCGGCTGCGTGTCCCGGATGGGTATGTGGGGGCGCGCCGCCGCCCCGCTTTGTTAGATGTCCCATGGGCTAGGACAAATCTACTTAAGTTTGCCCCTTTGTCAAGAGCCGGACGTATTATAAATAATATGCCCTCGGAAGATGTGTTCGATAGCCTGCCGAAATTTGTATCAGGAGCACAAAGGTGCATTGAGGTAGGCATACAAATTTAAATTTAAAAAAGTGTAATGTTTATTATTTTTGTTTTTGTTGAAATTGTTGATTATATGTTTAAATATAGTTTATAATATGTATATAGAATAATTTAACAAGTGTGTATAACATCGTCTTGGTATAATACTGTAAGATGTTGTACTTATTGGTGTGTGAATAAATAAATAAAATAAATAAATAAATAAATTTTGAAAATCATGATCAGGGCGTATTGCATACTATTGAAGAACATTTTACTGTTATTAAAGCACCTGTAGCTGAAAAGGGACCGTTAAAGCAATTGTGTCAGATAGGTGGGGTTATACATATATTCATCTCTAATGATGTGCTGGTATTTTTCCCCCTAATATATACTAAGCAATTATCTTGAAAGCTAACTCAATTTATACTAAGTCTGCAAACAAAAAAGTATGCTTGAACTTCTTTCATTAATTTGTTGATGGATGGTCGGACATAATAAATTACGTTGGTTACACATTACATAAATTCGTTGTGTTGTGTTACAAACACAACATTAATGAGTCATATGTCCACATAACTGTAATGTCCTCTCAAATCTTAACTTAATTTTTTTGTTATATCCTGTGCTACATAATCAAAAAGAGCAAGAATTTGATTACTGAAGGCACTAATTCTTAATAGAAAATACTAATAATACCTGCATGATATTTCACTTGTTATTGTTGGAACTAGTATATTGATAGCATAATTATCGTACCTACAAGTAAATTCAGAATAAGAAGAGTTGAAGAGTTCAAACGAAAACACAAATCATTCGTTTCACTAAAGGTTAATTTAATAACCAATTCCACAAAAACACCACAACTTTTTAGACATCCACCTTCTCAGCTTCTATAGCTGCTGATTTTTCTTTTTCGATTCTCTTTTCTTTTTTAGTCTTCAAGTCTTCATAAATTTCTTCTAAGATTCTTTGTTTTGTCTCTGGCACACAAATAAACACATAGACGGTTGTGCATAGACAAACAGCTCCGTAGAAGTAGAATGCCACATGAGCTCCTACTGCATTTACTAGTGGCCTGAAGAACAACGTTTGAAGAAAGGCAGCAGTAGACGCTGTTGACATTGTTGTAGCCATTACTGAGCCGCGATACTGAAAAGAAGATTTATGCAATTTTATTTTAAGTGAACATAATTAAAATTTGAACGGTGCATAGTTCACTCAGATCGATACAACAATTCAGTATAGTCACTTCATCACATACGCGAAATACGCGCATTGTTGTAGAGTTGCGGAGAGGACACCAGCCCGTATCACCTACTACCTTAGTCACTCTATCATAAATTTAGTAAAGGATAGATTCACATATTCTACTGATTTTCATTTTGAAGCTTATTAATGATGTTCACAAGTTTGCTTCAATTCATCAATTGACGAATGCTGAACAAGAGCTTTTCATTGACCAAAAGCAATCAAAATGCATTATGAAAGCTGAAACAGCCACAAAAAGAAGTTGGACAAACAAACGTTTGGTGATATTAGTTTTCTATAATCAGGTAAAAGATTTAAATGTATATATATATATAATTATCATTGACACCTACCTTAAAAGAAAAAATCTCTCCAGTAACAATGACGGAGACTGGTTGCAAGCCTAGAGCGTCACAGAAGATACACAAGCAGAGAGCGACGACTGGCAACCAGGATGGGGCGTACACGTTATAATCTCGAGCGACATACCAGGAGGCCAAGGCGCACATGCTCAAACCTGACACGAAGGCTGTAGCTATGAACAGGGGCTGTAATAGTAAGAGAAATAGTGAAAATCAAAGGCGTATTTATTCTAGTGTTTCTAACAGAACCTAAGCAAGCGAGAGTTTCTAATTCGAGAACTTTTCTTCACTCTCTGAAATTTTGATTTGCGTTTAGAAATTATTTTCTTAATCGGTCTAGTTAATGGTCAGTTTCCTAAACCCATTTTTAAAGGAAACACAGACAGTTTCATTGTTAACTTATAGAGTTAACAACTAAACTAAGTTGCTTTAAAAGAATGAAATAAAATCGAGCCCTAAATCTTGAGGAGGCTAATAGTACATTATTAATTTGCAGATAAATGTATGTGGCAAAATCAGTAATAAGACAGTGGCTTTAAGCGTATGATCAATAATTTCCTTCCCATTGTTTTAAATAACTACTGTTGCTTTCAAAAAGTCACTAAAGTGAATTTGGGACTAAGCTGGCCACATCTGCCGTATGCACAATAACCTGTAGGCCAAAATAACATGGTGCTTATTTGTGTCAAGACACAGCTAGAAGATATCGCGGCAGACCTAGTAGAATCTGGCAGTATGACCTGGACAAAACAAACAACCAGTGGTCTACTTTAGACCAGCAGCCTAATTGCGTAACACATTTTCATCCTCCTAAAGGTCCCAAAGGTCTCGAGATGTGTCAAATAATAATAATAATAATTAACTTATGAAGCAGTGTTTCAGTGCCAGTCATTTGACTGGCCTGTTGGTCTAGTGGTTAGTGACCCTGACTGCTATATCGGAGGTCGTGGGTTCGATTTCCACCCAGGACAAATGTTTGTGTGATGAGCACGATCATTTGTTCTGTGTCTGGGTGTAATTTATCTATAATATAAATATGTATTTAGAAATATATAAGTATGTTTATCAGTTGTCTAGTACTCGTAACACAAGCTCTGCTTAGTATGAGACTAGATGGCGTTGTGTGAAATTGTGGAATATTATTATTATAGTGGTTTAGAAATTTGCTTCAATATGATGCAGATTCCGATCAATAGTGTATTACGCAATTAGGGTGCTGGATCGAAAGAACTGGAAGTCATTAGAAGAGATCTTTACTCAGCAGTGGCATCATGCAAGCTAACGCTCATTACAGGTGTTCAAAAGGCTCGTGAAAGAAAACTACTTGTCATTGTGATATTGTTGTCGTAACTGCAATCATCTATAGTCTTCTTTTATTTTTCGTTGCTTATTTATATATTCAGTAGTAGTATTTATGTATGTATAATTTTGGATATGTACTATGTACCTATCTGTGTATCTATTATACTTTAGGCTTCGTTCTCGATATAAAATTTTACATTGCAGCTTCTCGACGCCAGTCGGCAACCAAGCGCATATTTAGAGCTGAAAGCAAAAACTAAACGCACCAGTGTAGTTCTCCTGTC
>VKGM01013798.1:0-14896 GCA_007844875.1 Busseola fusca | reverse complement strand
GATTTACTCTATCGTTAAATTCGTCTTTGGAATAAAAAAAGAAAAAAAAAACAACAGTCTGCACGTGCCACGTAGGTACTGTCGAGTTCTCTCCGAAAAACAGGACAGAGCCTGTCCCGCGCGGGACATTTAAATTTGATTTAAAAATCGGCACGTCCCGCCAAAATCGGGACGTCTGGCAACGCTGCTATCTATCCATATACAGGTGATCTGATTTTATTTTACCGTCCGGTCTCTGCGGCCAGAATACGCATAAATACGAAATATCGCAGAGATACGACATAGGTCCATAATATAAAAGTGGCGTCGAGCTCGGAAGAAAAAGAAAGAAAACAACGAAAAGGTCCGGTCAGACCGGTGTTGTTCGGCACTCCCTGGCTTCGCCCGCGCCGCCACGAATCCCTGATGACATCTGTAGTTGTAGCTATGTAAGGCTCACTCGATCATGCAGCAAAGTGAATGGTTGGAAATCTCATCTTTTTCGACCCCTCAAAAGCCCACCACCGTTCACAACGAGCGGCGCAAGCACTTCACTTCTCACCTGCCTCACTTTCCAGTTTTATGAAGCGAACGTAATTCATTTATCGTGTAATCCTATCGGACGATATATTTTTTCGTATTCTGTAACAGCTTTGTAAGGTCGATCGTGGATTTGCGGTTAATAACACCCCGGCCTGGTAACCGCTAAGCACTCGCGTTCAAACTTTGCTGTGAATGAGAGGCATATTTCGTTGTTGATCAGCAAAGATATACAGACCAAGCAAAGCATCTCTTGTATAAACGAACGTTAGTTATGATAAAAGAAAAGAAATCAGGATGACATTAATCAGACGTCATTAATTTCCTGTGCTTTGGAGTCTATTAAAATCTGTCCCAATTTCGATTACGACAAATCAAAAAGATCTCTTTATTTAACCTTCTGCAATATAAAAAATAAACGAAGTTAATTAATATTAATATGAAGCAGCTCAAAGGAGCCAAAGTAAACAGTAACCGGGAAGTTATTGTGCGAGAGTGTATCAAAGAGAATGTTTCGCCGACGATTGGGCAAGCAGTGGCAATGATGGAGTTGCCAAACGGTGGCATCAGTTGCGACACGAGAATTAGTGCACGATGCGAGTGCGACTGGCAGTCTCGTCGCGAAGAATATCACCCAGCACACTAATGGAACTGTAATTGTATATTTGATTATAATATAGCCGTGTAAGTTACAGAAAAGTATTTTAATGAAATTTCAGAAGTGAATTAACATGAAAGACGATTTACCCGAACAATGTTTTAGAATAACGATTGAAGGAACAGAGGTGCTAGCATCATTTATTAAATACACGAGTAAATTGATAAGATTCGTTTAACAAGCTTAAGCATCAAGTTCATCTTAAAGAATAATACATTATCATTTGTCAATCGGAACGATGAAACAATTTAAGGAGCGGTGATGTATCATAACGTTCTGCATCCGGTTCTGGTAAAACGAGTGCTATTTTTTAATGTATTTTAACTTGAAACTTTTTTGTTCATCTGCTTAACAAGTATCCATCCCACACAAAAACTGCTCTCGTCTAAACATTGCGCTTGTGTGCTTTTTGCGAAGTTCAAAGCGCTGTGTTGACGGGCGTTGCGCAGGCGCCGCGTCGTTATCCTTCGCCGTTCAATATACGACTGTTTACCAAATAAACGATATATAAAGAAGAATAAATAAATGAAAAACGCCCGTTACGAGACGATACGTTACTCATTCACGTTACGTTACGTTATTTATTCTTGATTTATTTTAGCTATATAGGTGTAACACCTAATCGCAACAGTTACCTCAGTGATCCTTCTGCCCGTAATTCGCGCCAAGTCTATTTTGATAAGGTCAACGGGTTACACAGTGATGATATTTAACTTTATGCTTGATGTGGCCGCGTCTGGCCGGAATTGAGTTAATTTAGTTAACAAGTAGTTATCTAGGCTGCCTACTTGATGCTGCTGCAGGTCACTGCTCTTAATTTGTCTAATACGATTTTGGCAGTGACATTGTTGATTGTAAAACGTTGGAATAAAATTATCGATTGTCTTGAACGCTATAATGGTAACTATTGTTACGTGAACAAGTTGTGTAAACAAATACATCATAATTTGATGTAGAAACAGACGTGTGGATATTTAGGGCGAGCGTGGATATGTTCACGCATGGTCGACAATGGGTCGGCAGCGGAATGCCGTCGGACCGGGACCGGGCGTCCATCAACCGCGAGCATACTGCTCACTCTGATTTACACGCGTCTTTAGTGATACCAGATACGGGCTCGGCCAAGTAACATAAGACGCTTAAAGTACGGTCGATAGCCGCAATGTATAGTATATGGATAGGTAGATAATGTTTGCGGGCACTCGAGATAAATATACTCTAGATCTGTGTAGAGAAAAACATCAATTAAAAAACTGGTTCTTCGAACAGCTTTAGCTCGTATGCAGTAAACTAGTCGACGCGTGATTAACGGCTAATACGACAACCAAACGAACTGCTTAGTTCTGTCTATGCAGCTTCTACTACTGTCTCGGGATCGACCTTTCAGCTTCTACTACTGTCTCGGGATCGACCTTGCAGCTTCTACTACTGTCTCGGGATCGACCTTGCAGCTTCTACTACTGTCTCGGGATCGACCTTTAACCTCGTTGGCAGCAAAATTACAGCTTCGTTAAGTATACTCCATTCGCGATAGCATTAGACAAAAGTTAAAAGGTCGTGTTTAGGGTACACTTTTTAATAAAACTACAGACGCCAGCACATCAAGCTACTATAATCTGCGAAATTTCTTTAATAGATTTACAACTTTATCCCCAGGGTGTTAAGGTTCAAGGTTGATTGGGAAAATTTGAAAGAATCGGGTTACTTGACCTGCTGGCGTCCATACAAAATATGTATTGGGCTTTCTTACAGTTAATATTGATGCTGAATTTATTATAATCAACTTATATACCAACTGTTTTATTTAAATCATCCCATTTGAACCATCATCTTCTGAATTTATGAGGCTTTTCTCGAGGCGATTCTCGTTATATAGTTGTTGTGTTATTGTTTTGTTTTTATTTTTTATCGATATTACATTATCGACATTACAAGACACAGAACATTAAATTTACATTACATGTTGAAACTTTATATTGATACCATTCCATAAACCTCTTTTGTCTAAAGCTAACAGGAATGAAGTATGATGCCTACAGCTATTAAAAATCACTGAAGCACACATTTCTTTTGCGATCTGTTCAAAAAACCACATTATTGCTTGTTTCTCTCTCGGTTACAATCGTTGTGCCGGGGATGTTGTCAAAAAAAAACAAAAGTCAATTATTCAAATTAGGCTGAGAATCACCTATTAAACGTCAAAATTACCCGAAATAAAAGACATTCCCTCGAAACGCCCGCCCTACGCCACTTCCACACGCTTTCGCAAACTCCCACACAGCACAGCTGTCTGTTAGTTTAAAAAACACCTGACTGTATACAATACTAGGAATGTAAAGTAACTAACATTACAAGTCACAGAACATTACATTAAATTATTTGCCACATGTCAGCTGGCCACGCCAATATACTAGCAAAGCCAAAAAAGGAAAAATAATTAAAAAACGTAAGTAAAAACTTATTACCTACCTAAATAAAAGCCTCCAGGCATAAAGGGTGTGACGGCTTACATAATGTATTATGCATTGCCGGGTTAAAAAAAAAAAAACAATTACTCATATCAACTCATATGAACCTGTCAGTAAGCTAATTCTGGAGAAAGAACATAAACATTGTCTTGAGGTAATCAGGGCGACCAACTATTTTTATTGTTTAAATAGTCGTTGATAGAATAGTATGTATGCCGTATAGTAGTATATATACTACTATACGGCAATATAATCCAACCTCAGTTCAAATGAACTGAGGTTGGATTATATTTGCGCTTTAAACGCATAAAAAGCAAGTCTAGTCAAAGAAGAGGGTATCATGTTGTAAAAGGTTTATACCTTCACCCAGAGAGCACATATTAAACGTCTCCACGGTATTTTGTCTATAGTATAATCATATTTGGCCTCTCGTGACGTAAGCAGATTTATTGTTGATTTAGGATTGTGTGTAGTCGTCAGTGTTTCACATTTGCACCGCTATATTTAATGTTTGAGCAAGAATCTGAATTGTGTAATAATTAAATTACTTTAATGAGCGTAGGATTAAGTATGGATTGAAAAGTAAATACCAACTTGCGATAAAAACGGGTGTCAATTCACGTGCAGTGTGACATTGTCAGCTAAAAATAGATTACATGTTCAGCGAGATTTCCTCAAAGACGTGTTCATCTTTGAGAGAATGTCTGTAGAAAACATGCGGGTTGTGTCCGATTCCTTACACCTCTGCTAGTGAAAACAGCTGGATATCTGGTGAGATTGTATCGAATCGCTTTGCTAAGTTAGCATAACACTGCCGGCCGGCATGCGGAACGTGCGAGCTTTTTACTGAGAATCTGCAAGCACGCGCACTGCAGCAGTGAGAGCGAAGCTAATCTTACGTCGAGACACACCGGCAACAACACAAGCACAGTGTCTTGCCCTGATAATAGTTTGACAAATCGACCTTCAAAATAATTAATTTCAATTGAACGTAGTTAGGTTCACACCAACCAACAATGTTAATCAGATTTACATTGCAATCATAATTTTTCGCAACATTCGTTACGCCTTGATTATAAATAAACGAACAGGAAAAATACTTCAATCATCAATTTTTAACAATGAATTATTCTTCCGCGTTGTTCAATCGGATACATACTTGCAGCATTAGTTTTTAATTAATGATATGTAGGTATTGGTAATTAATACATGCGAACCAATATAACAAGTGTATTTACTTTACCAGGTGCTCAATTAATTAATGAAGTTTACACTGGCCCCTAAAAGCTGTTGATTTGGCACGCGTGTCTTCACGCCAGTGTGTATCGTGTTTTATCTGGTGGCACGGAAGTGGGAAGTGTCGATCCAGTCGTGGTGATCGATTAGCTACACTTGTACCAAGCACACGTAAGCATCAACTTAGTGTAAAGCCAGTTTATTTAATGTACAAGTACTGGAAATTGCTTCAACAGCGAATTAAGAGCTTCCTATCTAAGATTAATGACACACAAGGAAGCGCTTAAATTAATGTTTGATATATTTTCTCATAAGTAAGTGAGGTATAATACTTAAAAAAAAAGCGAAAGAGTTTGCAGTCGGTACAGTGATAACGAATGACGTAGTTGTTTGTTTCCCCAACTTTAATTAATGAACGGTGCTCGGTGGCGAATGGCGATGAACTAGGAGTTATCTTCACGCTCTATTACTACAAACGAGTGTGTTTGATTAACATCGTACCTACATTGTATTGAACAAGTTACCTAACCAACACAAGTGAACACGCTGTAGTAACAAAAGGAAAAGTGTTGAAGATCTATTCAGTCCACCTTCACCCACCGTACACCGCTCAGTTTTATAGCTTTACTCCACGATAATTAATCTAGACTGTTGAAGTGATTAAGTCCCACGGCCCACAGACTTAATATTTAAAATTACCTAGAACCAAGATATCAATGAACTCACGTAAAAAGCGGCAATGAAATGCTCCGGACGGTACAAGTAGAGAGGAGGGAGGGAAAAATTTCACTTTTCACGAGAGTGGCGAGCGGTCGCCGGTTACTTAACCACGCTAATGATTAATTAATAAGAGCTAATGAGTGCGCGAGCGCACGCCGCTTTTACGTACACGTGACGACAGTTAATGATTCTAGTAGACAACAAGATTTATAATCTTAGCATTAACTAGTAGTTTATTGACAAATGCTCAATCAGCAAATATGAGCGAGTTATCCATGACTTTATTTAATATAATCCTTAATGTCACGAAGTTTGATTTGGTAAAAGTTTAGAAGCACGAGATATGAGCGAGCGCACGCAAATACATGTGTAGATACTTATCAGTATTCTACGGTAGTAAATGTGTTTCCGCAAAGAATAAATTCAATAACCCCATGTATATATTTCTTTATTCCGCCCGCATGTTCGGAAGCCGAAAAAAAGGCGTAAAACATTTTTAATGCAGAACACGCATAATATGTGCCAATCATATTATACCGCGTATAATACAAAGGAGACGATCGAAAAACGGGAGTACAGCATTTCTGAAGATATTCTGATGGGCGTCAGAGAGAAAGGCAGGTTATACTCCCAAGGTTACTAATTAACAATTTAATATTCTTTGAAACGTTGGGCTCATAGATGCGGCATGCTCCAGGGCACTACACTATACCGGACCGGCTCAGTACAGCTCTCTAGAACCAATCTCTTGTAGAGGAGGTGGCTCCCCCAATACTATAAATTGACTCTCGTGATCTTGTTACCTTGGCGAAAAGAAATTCTTGTAATGTAATGGCAAGTTTTAGATTTATCGGATTCCGACTTCCCTGAGCACGTGGGCACTTCCTAAATCAGAATTCTATATTTAGAAAACGAAATCTCATCGCTCAACACCGGAATATCGGAGTAAGACCAAATCTATTTTTCTTTAAACGTTTTACATTAAGGAGCAATGGTGGCCCAGTGGTAACGGCTGCGACTTACAAGTTGTAAGTTGTAGGTTCGAACCCCGTCAGGCGCTTTACTTTGTGTAAATTATTTCATCGCCACTGCTCTCAAAACGGTGAAGGAAAACATCGTGAGGAAACCGGCATGTCCTAGAACCAAAACTTCGAAGACATGTGACATCTACCAACCCGCACCGGGCTCGCGTGGTGGATTACGGCCCACTTCCTCTCACTGAGAGGAGGCCTGTGTCCCAGCAGTGGGAACATTATAGGCTGATTATGTATGTATATGTATATGTTTTACATTATCCGTTTTCTTACATTTTTGACCGAAAGTACCAGAACTAGTACAGATCTACAACAGTGTACGTGTTTACATTTCCTCTATACACGTTCCATCGAATGTGGTCCAACAGTTACGCCAATTACCTCCACTTGCGACTCTACCACTCGTAATGATATAGCAACGATATTACACTGATTGGAGTTATCAACGTGTCATTTAAATATATCCACCGCATATAAAGTAACAAGCAACGCGTTGCAATATTTGCCTTATGTTACTCGGGTGTTCCCAGTAGTCAATATTCTTGAAACCGCTCAAGGACTTAATAATAAGCTATGCACTTCTACATACGTATGAATGATATCGGGCATATAATTGATATGCTTAGGGCGTATGAATGATAATCGGAGCGCCAGCGTGCTGCACTGGTGCGAAATAAAATTGTGGCAAAACATTGGAAACTAAAAGTGATTGTAAAATAAAGCACACAATACAGAATTAATAATTAATTTACAATTTTATGAAGTCCGGTATACTCTTTCGTGTTATTGCAACATAATTCATCTGCCTAGCCTTTTCTCAACTATACTTGGGTCGGCTTCCACCCTAATCGGACTCAGGTGAATACCGGTATTTTACATGGAGCGACTGCCTCTAACCTCCATAACCCAGTCATTGGCTAATACAATTCCCCTTGCTAAGACTGGTTTTCAGAC
The DNA here is from genome assembly GCA_007844875.1 of Busseola fusca. Taxonomy (NCBI): domain Eukaryota; kingdom Metazoa; phylum Arthropoda; class Insecta; order Lepidoptera; family Noctuidae; genus Busseola; species Busseola fusca. The sequence continues at coordinate 7,307 of VKGM01013798.1, read as the reverse complement.
TTTCGGGCTTCTGTTTACCCGTAATAACTGCCAAAGACCCACGAATGACAGGGGGGACCAACGCTTTAATGTGCTCTTCGAAGCACGGCGGGGTCTCGGTATGTAAGGATGTTCACCCATCTACAGACCAACCGCGGTAAGCGTAGCTTAACCTGTTGCAACATAACTATAACTGTAATTTTGAACAATTAAAGAGGTTTTGCGTACAATAAAAAGTTACATGGTCTACTTAAAAAAATTCAGAAATCAGTTCGCTTACTTTAAAAACTGTAACCTAATTACGTAATACATTATAAATCTCGATCTGAATCATTTGGAAGGATATTGATATTGGTCAACAGTCTTACTGTGCCCGAGATATAAGACTGCTTTCTATATATTTACGCTCTAATTCATGAAACTATCAATGATTTGCTCTTGTTTTTTTTTTATTTTTATTTTCATTTTACATTACCGAAATCGGTAAAAATAAACAAAATAACAGATATAGTATGTATGTATAATGTCAGGTTTGTTTTGAAAAATTAGGATCCTTTGAAGCAAATAGAGAGGAAAATTTGGAAAACGTATATTTCAATATTATATTAATATTGTACGCTTTCTACGATAATTTTTCAGGGGACAATCTCTTTTTAAAGACTAGCAGTAATCTGCCATGACGACCCCACCGACCTTGATACCTTTCCTCCATTACTTTTTTTAGATCTTGGTTGAACAGCCCTCCCTGTTCCTTACTATAATTATCCGAAAATTTATCCAGATATCAGAGATAGTGTAACTTGATACTCATATTTGCTACTAGAGTTTGAAAGTTTGTTATGCATATTTTGCACAATTTGTTCATACGTTGGTGTTTCAACTTATCCAGATTCACGTGTAAGTCTTCAATATTATCATATAACTGATATCTCAGCTGTTCTGCGAGGTAAGGGTCTGAGAGTGGAGATTAACAGATGTTTGTATGCGCGAAAAAGGTGCCCAGAAGCCTAATCATGACTAGAATAATATTACTAACAGGCCTATAAATTGTTAAAATATAAGACATGAAAAAATCATAAAAAAGACGCCATTCAGTACTTTTATGAATATATCCAGGACATTTTTTTTTTGTGGGTTTGATGCCATTGCTTTTTTATATGTTCAAAAAATGCGTCTGCTCAACAACGTAAAATACGCAATTAATGTTGTGGAACAGTCAAAATGAACCCCACTGCTACTGATAGTGTGTTGCGCGATCAACCCGCTGGTTAACATTATTACGCACTCCTATGCAACGATTCCAACGTGGTCTAAAGCTAACTTTGTTTAACTACAAAATTGTAAACAAGGTGTAAAAACAAACAATTCATTAGTTCGGTGAAATAGTAATATAACTTTAAAAGAGTCTTGTAATTCGCAAGAGCGGGGAAAGCACAAAGTCAAGAAGGAAGGCTCCACGAGAAACAGCGACTTTCGTGTGCTGGACGGAGAAAGGCACTTAAATAATTACTTTAGTTCCCAACACCACCGCGTAATGGACTTTTTCACAAACCTATTAAATGTCACGTGAAGTAATGAAACTTAATAGAAAACCAGTAAGTCAACTAGTAAGTTTATTTTTAATGAAAATTACAGGGAGAGTCGCTCGAACTAATTAGAGGCTGCTCGATCTTTGGAATTAATCCGTTCTGACATCGAAAACTAGACTATAAATACGAGGACAAGCGAACAGGTGACAAGGATTTATTTCGACCTTGGGAGACTTAACAATTTTCCGAGATTTTTTGTGACTTAAAATATTTGGCAATGAAAAACTGGGGGAAATTTGTTTCAAAGGACAACTTGATTTATTACCGGAGAAGCCCAAATAGTGCAACCTAGACTGAAGTAAAGGTTGATGAAAGCAATGTAAAAAAATATTTGATAGGTAGTGTATTATTGCTTCAATTACTAAAAAAATATTTTATCTCCTGCATTGACACAACGCTATTTCACATGACATATTACAAGGAGGTTAAAGGTCATATATAAGTCCGCAGAGGGAAGCGCAGATGTTATGTAAGGAGTGCGCAACGCCTATAACTTTAACCTTTTCGGTTAGAAGCTCATTTAGCTTGCATTGTATGAGAATAACGAGCTCTTGTGCAATTAAGCAAGTTAATAAGTTACAATGTGCACTGCTGGAGGGAAAAATGATGGCAGAAGATACAGGAAATACCATTTTACAAGTTTTATCTCGGGCTGGTAACCAGCGCGGATAAAGATAAGTCTTTCCTGAATGCGCGAACAAAGTCGTAGTCTAAAGAAATCTTTTGTTCTTTTTAGAAGATTTCAGAATTACTGTTGCGCTAGTTTGCCTTAATAAAGTTTCCACGTACATATGTAGTTGCATCTGACATCGACAAATCTCAGATAATGAACCGCCTCCACTCACTTCCAACAAAGGCTCGTGTTGTTCCAACCGCAAATTATATGTATTTATTTTATCGCATCTACTACTTAATTATCGTCATATCTGTTAGTATTTACAGGCTCGCGTGACTACTCACTCATTTTAATTGTGGTTTTATCGAAACAGTCTTTGGCGACTATCTTTTATATGTGTATTTATATGGGGACTGTCTCTATTGTTGTTTCGACTTTCGATGCTACTATCGGGTGGCAAGCTTCGTTTATCGGTAAGATCTAAGTGTTGTCATGGTGGTTGGCGGTTGTCCACGACGTCGTCCTTGCTCCCTGGTGCAATGCGGGCGCCATTGCCTTGGCCAAGTTGGCTGATATCGTTCATTACACCACAGCTACGGTGGGTGGATAAATCGCTAATCTATTTATAGACGGCACGCGAGATCTTAATGCGTACAAAAGTAACACCTATTAGACAATGGTTGATCTTTTATCATTGTTTTATTGGTTAGTTCTAAAATCTGGACTGCACATAATTCCAGAAAGCAACTAGGGCGCGAGATTAAAAAGGTTTCTAGAACAGTTTATAAATAATCATATTTCATTGTAATTTTAAAACTTAACAGCATTAAAGTTGATCGTTTCCACGTGTTTTGTTAAGAACAAAACATTTTTTATGAAAAAAAAAGACAACTAGCTCGTACACTCAAACAAAGCACTTACATCCAGTTAGATTACGCGACATTTTACGACAAGATTAATAGTAAGGAAACAAGAGACGACTTCATGTCACACGTAGTATGGGATATTCAACCTATATATTCGGTATTTTGCAGTTTTCTACATTATTACTACAATCTAACATGAGTTAACAACACTGCCACACTAGCGTGAAGCTAGCCTGTCTGCCCACGGTCAGTCAGTTGTTTGTTTTTTGTAGAAAGTGGCTCACTTGTCGCTGAGAACTGGTACCAACTGGGGCAAGTTCTTTTATTGAAAAACGATTTAGGACCTGTGCCATAATTGCGAAACACACTATCAATGTTATTCTGAATCATTTTTAAAGATATTGCTATTCCATTGATTATATGCTCGAAAAATTTGTCTGTTCTACAAGGTAAATAACATAATGAATGTCGCTGAGCTGTGAAAACGAAACCCATTGCTACTGTTAGTGTATTACGCAATCGGGGGATGATTATCATAAAGATTAAGTTCCAGCTTCACGAATTGTTGCCAAAATGGCAAAAGTATAGTTTGAGTTTGTTTTGGCATTTGGATTTTTATTACATGGATTTGCTTGATGGATGCGCGGTGCGCCAGTCAACGAATGAGTTCAGAATTATCTGCCATTGACTTCGTTCCAACATCCGCGCCATAATTCAAATAGCGGGTGTTGAAGAAACAACAGCCAGGCTGAAGTGGGAGTGGGCTGGACACGTCTCACGAATGATGGGCAAAGATCGTCAATCAATCGTCGTCGAGGTAGACCACGGCGAAGGTGATGTGAGGATATGGTAATGTCCACAAGGCCGAATGGCTAAAGATCGCACAAGACAGACATTAGAAGGAAAAAGGAGAGGCCTTTGCCCAGCGTGGTGCCCAGTGACACACAATGTAGGCAAACAAAAAAAGTACTTGTTTATCTACAAAAGCTCAAGTGTTTCCAACAGCAGCTCAAGATTACAGCAAGGGAGAAAAACAAGCAAACAAGCCGAACTACAGAATAGAAAGAACAACAATCGATTAATTTGTGTGAAGAACAAAAGCCAGGAAATGAACACAAAATGTCGCCGGTGACGTGCTGTCGTAAACAATGGCGCGAGCCAGTTTGTAAATAAACTTACTCTATTATTAGATGAACTTGTAGATGATGGCTAGAGCGACTTAGTTTGTAAGAGGTGCACCAAGTACATCGGATACAGATCCACTTTCATCAAAGGATTCAGAACAATGAATGTAGTTAATTAACCGTTGCGATACCTAGTGTACTGTTCATTATATGTACAATCAATGGCAATCGGCACCCCTTTGTTTGAAACCGTCAATTTCAATTAGAAATTAATAAGTAGTTTTTTTTGTATATGTACAGTTAAGTTTTGACCAAATATTTTTGTTTCGTGTAATCTGTACGAAGTCTATGGTAATCTCTCAATCGACTTAAAAGACTAACATCCCAGCATCACTTTAGTAAATCTATGTTTCTGAACATATGGTCAACATGGATGTTGAATGTTAGCAGCGGTTGTGAAAACAGAAAGTCATTCAACCCGTGTCAGTCAGGTGGCGGTTCTTATCTGGGTGAGGAATTCCACACCCGCGTGCTAAACGTCAAGCTGCGGCATTCTATGTTATTAACTATATATTTATTTACATCTAGAATTAGTACGGCTTATATTTAAATGTGGAGAAAAGATGATGAGTCCATTCAATTGAACAATTAGACATCTTGCGTTAAGCTGTCTGTGACGTATTGTCGTACTCAGCAGCTCTTTGTCTTTGTAAACAACAATAGTAAATAATTTGAGACTTAAGTTTTACAATAAGTCAAGTGTCAAAGTCGCCATCTTACGCAAGCATCTGGGCGAACCAACCCAGGATCAGTCATTAAATGCTATTTTAGAATTCATTCCATTTTATAATCCAAAGTCGACCATTTTGATTGCGATTCGTAGCTCAATCATAGTTGCATTGGTTTGCACCGGAGTGATTTCCTGGTGGCGCAGAGTCAATTGTTCGGCGAGAGGACGGGAGCACCGCGCCCGCGCCTGGTCGCCGGACGCCTCCGCATTCCACCTCTCCCCTACTACCAATAACTGCTCACTTCCCACACAGGGCTGCCGGGATGCAGAGAACACTAAATTTAAAGCTAACGCTAGAATTCTCCACAATATTAAAAATATTTGAAAGTGGTCCTTGTGATCCGATTCCGAATCATACCGATTAATCGATAAAGAATGGGCGTAATACTTTGATAATTGGTTACGCTGCCAGCCCTGCTGTTACTAGCGAGTATTCAGTAACCAGCCTGAATGTGACCCAGATACGTACCTTCGTAACGTGCTTAGGTACTATTGGGGACGGCAGGCTTTATAATTTGCTCTAATAGATTCAGCATTTCCCGATTAGGAGTAGTGTCCGTTTACAAATAGTTGAGGTCATTGTTAAGTAATCGGAGGAGGCTAATGAGATAATGCAGACTGTTAGAAAAACTCAGTCAAGTCAGCATCAGACATAATTTCATAAACGACCAACATGTGTAGGTATGAAACAATCACTTCACTGCCAAATACTCACTTTCTTTTATTCAACACCATTTTTTTTTCTTGGGTGGGAAATCATCAAATGTTCTCTCCCGCTCTGGGCGGAGCGGAAGGGCGTGTCAGACTCTTACTGACTAAAACCCACCCATGTTCCTTCAGCTGCCTATGCGCCCCAGGGACCCCGGTTACTGTGTTTGTCAAACGTTCCACGGCCCTGGGGCATTTATTCAACACCTGATCTTGGATTTCTCTTAACAACTACACGAAACAAACAAAATTACAGACATATACTATGCTAATATTAGCTAGGCGAAGTGGAACAGGAACGGATTGCAGCAGCTCGCTGGTATCGACAGCAGCACTAAAAGATCGGAAACGTACAAGGCCACACTTATCTGCGGCGACTCGGAAACTCATAGATACTGCCACCACACACTTGACAACAACGACAACGAAGTCTCGTGCAGCTCACTACATTTGTTCTAATCTCGAGAACTGCAAATCTATTTTAATAGATTAAAGAAAAATATTCCATTGAGCTTTACTGTGAATGTACGTCCGGCCTTCGATTGAATCACGAAGCGGAACAAATTTTATTTTTATGTATCCACTGTGCTAAATTTTGCGTAATTTGACATAATTATCCAGATAAACAAAGCGTCCGTTCACGATCATCTCTGAACACAAGGACCAGAAACTTGGAAGTAGGATGTGCCAATCGGAGTGCAAGTTGTGACCGATGGGTAATGTGCATGATGGGAGTGGTACTAAATATGATGCCTGTCCGGTGCTGGTAGGGATTGGATAACAAGCGTCCGGTCGCTTCACGGCCAGGACAAGACCACCCGCCGTGACCGGGTGTGGAGGCTACTAAATCTCCGAGATTACAACTAGACCGAGAAGATCAGTGAACAGCAATCTTTTATGTATTGCAAATACTATTTATTTAGCGAAGTCGACTGGAGGTCATTCATACCAAACAAATATAATTTGTAATATATACTTTTAACCACCACCAAATTAATGTTAATGGAAATATAAGTGACTACAACTTTTTCTCTCAGTATCAATTTCAATTTGTTGAAACACCACATAATTATCGCTACTATGTACATTGTACATGCAATAAAGAATTAAGTACACACGAACAGACACCTAGACAATTTCCCCGGCGTGGGTAGATTATAACATCACGACACAACTTGGACAAGACAGACCTCGCGGAAAGTGGGTGTTGTACGGACAATAAGATTAATGATCAAGATGACGAGCCGCCTTGAAAGAAAGAAGATAATACAGTCTGTGTCTTATATAATACAGACTGTGCTCACAAAAATCATTGCTTTCAAAAGAAATACAGTTTTATTTAATTAATAACTTCGGAGAAATTCGACCCGCTCCAGAGAGGGACAAACTTTTGACAGCTGTGTAATTTGGAAATAAATAGAATTTAAGAGATCCAAAAGTTTCCCGCACAAAGTAAGATACTGCCAAATTGCTTCAACTTTCTGTACTTTTTAAGAGACTAGGAAATAAGACCAAAAAAATAAACGATTTGCAAAATAAAGATACTCGTATATGTACTAACATTAGTTTTATATGTTGTTTATGTCCTTACTAACAATTTGGATTGTACTGATCTAACAAATAAAATACATATAC
>VKGM01013797.1:0-14940 GCA_007844875.1 Busseola fusca | reverse complement strand
GTATCGTATTGCCCAGTAACTGGGTTGTGGAGGTCAGATAGGCAGTCGCTCCATGTAAAATACTGGTATTCAGCTGAATCCGGTTTGACTGGAAGCCGACCCCAACATAGTTGGGAAAAGGCTAGGCAGATGATGATTATGTATCATGTTTCTTATGTATATTAACTAATGTAACAAATAACTCTGTCTGGTGTCATTTCGGTGCCAAAGAGATTCTTCAGACTCCAGACAAACATATAAATTAACCGAGCTGGTAGAGAAATTTTCATGTTTTAACCGAAAACAACCCTGACTGTAATCAGAGTCCTGAAAAATTTCGACACAGAGCCTATTTAGTAACCGCACAATATTAACTTTTTAATCATATCAATAAAGTTAACTATCGCTTGTCGCATGCTATTTCTAGCACCCATAATGAGGCAGTAGAATTTCTTACAAATCGTTTATCAAAAATATTTTGGCACATAAAATGTAGCACCTATAAATTGGCCTCGACTAATGGTAGTTTATGTGAAGGTTATAAACTCCTAACGAGCTTTGTTTACAATAAACATTAACAATAATATCGTACGACCGTGTACACAACATTGCTTTTAGGAATATTTGAAAATACATTCCCTTGGTAATATTTGATCAATATAGGTGTACGTGACTGTGTGGTACCTGTGTACGTTGACGTTAAAAGCGCTCTTATATTTATTTTAACAGTACTTGTTTCCATGTGAACTAACCATATCATGTATACTTTTCATATTTTAAGTTCGGATTCTTCAAAGTGGGGCAACTCGAACTTGAGTTGTTGCTGTTTGCCCTATTCAATGTTGTTGGACTAACAAACAGTAAAGCTAACAGTTTTCACCCTATAACTTAGCTATAAGCATGCACCTAGGTACAATCCGTGCACACAATCTTGAAATATTTTCCAACCGAACGATTTTCTCGATTTTATAAATTGGTGCAAATTGCGTTCCAATAACGCAATTGCTTGAACTCACTTCAGGAACGGGACCGACATCCCGGACTTATTTTAATCAAACGAAGCCCGGGAATTTCATTACAAGTCCTGTAACTTATTGCCCGCGTTTGTTTTAACTTAGATGAGCACTGAGAACAGAGTGCTGGATCCGATATTCTTCACGTAGAAGTAAATGAGTATCATTGCGTAAATAATGCGTTCCACTTACATCTGGTTATAATTGTAAACGCCTTCACTAACTTCAGGATTCTTTGATACGATTTTACCTTATGAACACCCATTATGATTCAGGCGTGGAAATACCATTGATATCAAGAGTGACCCACACTCACGCCCAACGATTCGCTAATAAAGGTTATATTGGCCCCACACCGAGAATAGAATAATGATAGTGAAATGAAAAGTTTAAAGGTCGGTTAAAAACGAGCTGCAAAAACTTGAATGCACAAAATAATAAAAATTGCCTCCCGCTTAACAGGAGTCGGTCACACATTTATGCATCTGATTCGTGAAAGTTAGAATTCAAAGACGGAGTAGCACAAAAGCCTCTCACGAAAATGTTTTCCTCCACTTTCCTCGCATCACGGCGAGTGCTTGGCGAGGTGCGAAGTTAAAGTGTTCGCTGGAGGAGTTATGATTATAAATGATGCAGAGGGTCGAAGCAAAGAAAGTCGGTTGTCGTTTACTACATCCCCGTGGATGAAAATGGAAGAGAGCGCCGCAGCCTAGAAACATCAACTCGAGTAATCTTACATTACGTTGTGATCCACTGAATATTTGATCGACTAGGCGCGGTTGGAATTAAAGTCACCTTGAAATAACATAGGTACCTACACGTAACAATTTCGACACCCCAAATTCAGTAGTCCCGTACTAAATATACAACAGCCCAATCAGTTCTCAATAAATTACAAAGTAAAATCAGATCGTTATAATTATGAGATAGCTCTGATCCCTATTAAGGATAAGAGGCTGAGGTTCATAATTGCGTCCCTCATTAGGCAGGAGTCGCATTCAGCGAAATTAGATTTTATTTATGAAATTCCACAGAGTATGACCTGAATCAACTTCAGGACACGGGACGCGATTATGTTTAACTTTTCGTACTGAAGTTTTCGTTGAATATAAATGGGCTAAGTTTTTTCATTTTAGAATTCATTGAGCCGTGGCGTGTAGGTACGTGATAGATGTGATGTAATTAAGAAGGAAAGTATTTTTGTTTGTTTATGTGGAGCTGGTGCCGTGCTGGCGAGATAGCATCATCTATCTTCACGCCTATCTACCTCTATATGGGCCACACGGCATTGTTTGCGCACGCGATGGAATTAACTTGACGAGTAATCTTTTTAATGCTGCTGAATATGTGATAAGCATCTTGGAACTTGAATTAAAACTCTAAACGAAGTCTCCGTGAAACTATAAACATAAGAGCCATTGCCTTCAGCAATGAGCATAACGTGGCAAGGGTATTTAATTTCGAGTGAAGCTGTCCTTGACTAGAGATTGCTAGGTAAAGCTGTGAAGAGAACAATAATTTGCTGAGCAGTGTTGTAATTTTTATCAGGAAGGTGTGTGCGTTCCGAAACCTACATAATCTATATTGCTATGACACTTACATAAACTTTGGGGTATTTGCGACTTTCATTTGGAGAATTCACAATAAATATTCTTTGCGTTTTTATCAAACAAGTTTTTCGAACATAATGGATCATCTGGATCATTATGGAATAATGGTCCAGATTGTGATTGAAAATGTGATACGAAAAAATAATTAGGAGAATTATTGCATCATCATGCCGTTAGTGGTTTCCATGTGACAACGAAATGACCTAACCAAACTAAGACGGCGACAAAACAACAGAAAAATAAAAGAAGATCATATAAGTACTTAGGTAATAGGTAAAACGGGCTGGTGTCCGCAACTCCACGACAATGCGCGTATTTTAAACGAAAGCACTTATCTATATAAAAAGTATGTACCTATATTTATGGTGGTGGTGGATGATTGTGGGTATAATCATGATGACCCTTCACATACAGTGAGTGTTGCGTAAACACTGAAAATTTCTCAGAGGAGCGACTCTCGTAAGTCGTAATTTTAAGATCGTCACAGTCTGCACCCTAATTGTGTAACACACTATTAATCGGAATCTGCATCATTTTGAAGCAAATTTCTAAACCATTGCTTCATAAGTTCGAAAAATTTGTCTGCACAACACGTAAATAACGCAATGAATGTATATTATAGTCTCAATCATTTGCCGAAAATGTGTTATGCAATTAGGCTGCAGATCTCGGTCTCCATGTGTCAAAAATACCTCAAAAATTCCTACATTTTAGATAAATTCATTACTTTGATTGTCGCTGAGATGAGATTGCGTTTGCGACTAGATTTCGGACGTTTTTAATTACGGGAATTGGTCTCCTGATTGCGCAGTGGACGTTAATGTTACAGCATTTAAATTTATAATCATTATGCCCAGAATTCCGTACAAAATTATAGCATTGGTATCACGGAAACGAGGACGTAAAGGTTTGCATGTTTATAAAATGCTTTCTATCAGGGCAATATAACACAGCGGCTTTGATCGCGTTATAAAAAATGTAGAGGTGGCCAACACGCCATGTTTCTTTGTAACACGTACATTATTTCAGGTTTTGAATGTGACTTGTGACAACTTGACACAGGTAATGTTACATTTTGCATACGTGTTCTCATATTTTCATGTTCCAGAAATGGTCATGATAATACTAACGTTATGCGTGAGCGGTTTTTTATGTCCTAATCTGATACGTTTTCACAAAAACAAGGGAGTTATTAATTAGGTTTTTAATCAAGATAATGTTAATAATTTACACAAAGTAATTAAAGTAAGTTTGTGTAAATTATTTCATCACCACTGCTCTCAAAACGGTGAAGGAAAACATCGTGAGGAAACCGACATTTCCTAAAACCAAAAATTCGAAGACATGTGACATCTACCAACCCGCACTGGGCCCGCGTGGTGGATTACGGCTCAGTCCCTCTCACCAAGAAGAGGCCAGTGTCCCAGCAGTGGGAACATTGTAGGCTGATTATGTTATGTTTTTAATGTTAATAAAGGTAGTAAATATAATGGGACGTAAGATTTATTCCCTTGATAAAAACTACTTAGTGCCGGAGCAAAGCAATAGCAAAAATTTGTAAGACGCTAAATGACTCGGTGATTTTACAGCTGTTCTATAACAGCTATTGAAGCCACACTTTTAACGATTCGGGTCAAAATCTTTGAATATGACATGGCAAAAACTAAACTATACAAAGCAATGAAGTAGATTACACGAGGTTTAAAGAGTCAAGTAAGAATAATGAGCACACAAATTCTATGAATACGCTCTATAATACATCGACGTGCACCCCGAATGTTTAAAAAGACAAGATTGTTTTCCTTAACAACAGAAGGTTATAATTTTATCCTAAAGAGCATCCTTGATGGACATTATCCACGTATACAAAGATGATGGACAGTGAATCATGCGCTGCGTGTGGTCCCATGTTTGTTTAAGAACCGAACTCCTTTCTAAAATATCATAAAAAATAATATACATAGTTTACAAAACTTGGCGATGGTTTGTGTAAAAAATGTTTACAGTAACTTGGTTTGTTTGTATTGTTTTAGTACAGATTAAGAGATTTAGTGGTTGATACTTTAAGTATCGAAGTATATTGGCATGAGAGCAGATGGTAACCGCATATCCCAAGTCTTAAAATGCAATAAAAATTTATCTCTGGATAAAGTTTCATAAGAACCCTATTTACAGAGAAAATATGTCTCTTATAGAACACGTTTTACCTATTTTTAAATCATTCATAACTAAAATTGTTTTGAGAAGTATTCTTCAGAAATTGACAGTAACAAATGAGCGTGATTACAAAAATAATTAAGGAGTCACACACATGTGCTACCAAAGGGAATAAGACAAGTGTGAGATTTGTAGCGCCTTTTTCATTCGAATCTCTTCGTGATATAAATACATTAAGATTTCATATACTAATCGCGTAAGTAGTTCAAACGGTTACTATAAAACCAAATAAAGAATGCAACGTATGTATGATGAGCTAAATCGACCATTGTGCAATAATGTAAATACTTAAACAATCAAAATAGCTGAGTGTTTCAACACTCATGCTAAAGCCTTCATCGGACAAATGCGCGTTTTCTGTAATCACCTAGTTTTATAATAACAGTCGTTTTCAAACGTTTGTGTTTTCTATGGAAGTTACCAAACACGTGCGTTAAACAAGATGGAGGGTAACCTACAAGACGTTAAATATAAAAAAAAAAACAGCTAATGGACAGGTTAGAGAAACATTTTAGATTCTAGACGACAACACAACTGCGATCCAACCATCTGGCATAGAATAGAATTCGATCAACATGCAGACAACATCGATAGACTGTAAATTTATATCCGCAAACTGTTGGTCAATCCATCATCTGATTTTGATCCATGAAGAATACGCCTGTTTACTACCGCAACAAACCATAAATCTTGAACGAACAAGTGTTACACAGCCTAAACAAATGCAAATTGAAAATCGTTGAACACATTTAGAATTCAAAGCTGGAAATGCACAAGCGATAAATGTATCACGGTTACTAAGAAAGCCAATTTAAATAAAAAAAGCAAATCATTACTGGTGAGTGAAAACTGATCGATCATTAAATTCAATGATGAAACCTTTGCAAATCTAGAAAATGTAACATAATTCGATGCGATTTTAAAAAGAGACTATGAGTTTGTAAATCAGAGCAGCTCAAATTGATTGATGATGATTATTTGTATGCATCCTTTACTCCAATGTCCATATTAATATAACACAAAGTTATAAAAATAAGAACAAAAATAGTTAATAAAATAGAACAGTATCAATTGTCTTTGATTGGAATGTAATGTTGTGCAATGCAATTGCAATGCATACATACAATCAGCTCCCATTAAATACTTGTAGTTGATTGGAAAATAACAGACAACTGACAAATTCACTACATTTTGGTTATTTCATTGCGAAATCTTCGAGGCAGTAAACTGTTGCACTTTGTAGATGAGTAAGTGCTAATTGACACTATAGCGCTAAGGTCGATGGTGTGAATGGTCTCATTGTTTCTTTAAAAATAATAATTTAGAGGCGTGAGAAGATATGGACATCGATTCGAAAAAAAAGAGGACTCATAAAGATGCTCATATCAACAGAATGACTGTTGAAGATGATTCCTAAGCTGTGAATAAAGGATAAACAGTTGACTACTATCTTATTCATTTGTATTAATCAATACTGTACTGATTAATACAAATAATGTATTCAAGCAGTCGGCTTCGTCAGGGAACGACAACGCATCTGCAGACATGAGCAGTGACATCACGAAAGGCGGAATATTAGCAATTCCTTCCGCCACGTTCTGTCGTTCCCACCCGAACGCCTGTTTTATGATCAGACACCTCGCTCTCGCATTGCTATCATAGCTCCGGGGAAATTTTGTACACCTCGTCGCTTCGCACCTGACATAAGCATCTGCTGAGCACATACATTCATTCGGAGGTGCAAAATCGATCGAGCATAATCTTACTGGAAGAGTAAATTGAAAGTTCTACGGGAAAATAATGGCTCATTACATACTATTAGGTGTGTAATTAATATATGTACGCATGACAATTAGTTAACGATTGGAACATTGTCATTTTGACAATCGCGCGGTCGTTTCATATAGGTACCCAACGCGCATTTTAGGTAGGTTTGATAAATCGAAGTGTTTGTATGTTGTACAAACGGATATTGCTAAACCTACTTATTTACTTATTTAAGTAGGTCCACTATTGTACACTTATCAAGTATACAAGATATCTTCAAAAAAGCAACTTGACATTGTGACTCGTCGTTACCAAGGCTATCTAGCAAACATCAAGTTTATTTTAAGAATACAATTCTGTAGTTGTTTACTGTCTAGTAAGATACATCCATGCAATTTAATGTCAATTATGATTATTTTATTACAAGTTAAAGATATCAAAATACAAATATGTTGTATTTTCGAGTTGCGCACTAAATCCATCTTATGTTGAATTGAATTTTCGATCACTGCAATTTCTGGGTATCTGCAATGGTTACCACACAATTTTGCAGTGACGTCTGACGGGACGAACGAAAGCAATTTTTGTAAGAAAATCTGTGAGGACTATCCTCTGTAGCGTATGACCATCTTCGTGTTTTTTAATCTAAGTTAATGTAGCAAGTTCTGTTTTTGGCAAACATCCCCGACCTTCGTAACGCTGACTAATCAGGGTACAATTTACATTATTAGCAACGGATCACTGTCAAGAATAGGCTACTCTATTCTTAGTTTGGGTAAGAGGCGATTTTTGTAGCAGGTTCACTGCACTCATGACATCATACGGCAAAGACCTGGGGGAGTATACAAATAACTCATCGTTTCGTTTTAGCCTTGCTGCAATCTGGATTGATTCGGTCAGTATTCTAAACAAATAAACTCAACACAATGAATAAAAGACAGAGAATCACGAAGTGACGCAACATAATTCAACGCACTGCAAATCGCTAACATAAAACGCATAGTCGTTAAATATGATGTCTTTCCACATAAAATTGATGATTTCTCTGATTGTCTACTATGTTCAAAATTCAGGCGGAGAATAATTCAATCAACGTTTATGTTTAGTACTGTTTATTACGTACGAACGATAGGTAGATCTGTTTTTATTCTACAGCGCATAATGTTTCGGAGAGCAGAAGCTGAAGAATAATATGCAGCAGTAACGTAACAACTCAAGGTTTACTGCCAACACAATATGCCCGTAAGAAGAGTCGTTTTCCTTCTTTGAATTACAATTCGCGCAGACAAGGGGAATTGCTACAACCGTTATTTTTCTAACATCACCGATAGATGAGGACTGAGGACACAAGTACCTACTTTTGCAAAACGAAACATTAAACACTACTTTAGTAAAGAACAATACTTTCCTACTAGGCATTGAACGTGTAGATTGGATTTACCCGCATGGCCAACTACAAAAACGGTTCTATATTATTGTATCTTTCCAATATTTGTGACAACTGGTGCCATGTGTCGACGCCTTGACAAATTGGGTTCACCTTAAAATATACGACTTTGTTCGCTCTCGACAGCTTTATTACGTTTCAGTGTTAAGACTACTCCAAATGGGGTGGTGGTAAATTAAAACAAAATAATGATTGATACATTTTACGGTGACAGAGTCTAAATGAGAAAAGTAAGCCTAGAGATATATGTATTAAGCTTGGTGTGTGTTTACATCAGCTGTGACGCAATTGCATATCTTGATCGTACGAAGGGAGAGAAGTTACGTGTCAACTTTATCCCCTTATCTTTTTAATTTGAGTGTAAAGAACTTGCTTCCTTGTTTATCGAGGAATAACAGAAAAACTTCGTAACACCTGCATTCTTTGCTAGAGAGTTGTGAAACTGGAGTAAGAGAAAACTTGATATAGTTTGGTGACCATCCATTTGAACCCCTAAACTTATTCTTTAGTGTTACTTTCGGTCTATTTATTTAAACTACTGGTTTCCTCTTTTTCTGCGCTAGTCTGATCCCCGAGGGACCAGACTAGCCACTAGGCTAGTCTAAAAGATAATCTCTGGAATAGCTACTATTCCAGAGATTATCTTTTGCACTGATGTCAGAATCTCCGAATATTAACTCGAACTCTACTAACACAAAATTACAATAGTTGCGAGTCTAACGCCCACCCATATTCCTAGCCATTCCTTCTTGTTTACTTCAAAAACTTGCTGTGACAAGTGGCTGACATTTGGTTTTCCTTCCTTTTCTTTTTTTCTCGCCATCAGGAACACCCGAATAGCATTGACGGACAGGCGAAGATCCCCGATGAGTGCCAGTATTTTTGTAACCAGGGTGGGTAATTGATCGGCCATTCATTTTAACACCATAATAACACCATTCTTGCCATCTGTGAGTGGGAGTACTAGAAAATTGTAATCGACTGTATCTCATTACTGTAATGCTATAGTGCAGTTAGAATCTGGTAATGTTGTAAAGGAAATGTATCCAATCCATCAACATTAAAATAATTTAATCACATTCATTATGTTTCCTTGTGCTAGAAAGCCGTAGGGATATGAAATGAAACAACTATATCTTATAACCAGTTGCGTAGAAATCTTGTCGGCGTAGGCGTAGGCGGAGTTGCCTCACCGGTGGATAACTTCGTGAATGGGATCGCACACGGGATAAATAGCTATAAGACAAAACTAAATTGGGTATTACCGGAGTTTTCCTTATGGGCAGCCACTTTGGGAGTAGTTGCGATTGAAAGATACAAGTTATTGTGTTAGATTGAAAGAAAAGAACTGTTATTGTCTATTTATTAGGATCTCAGCTGGGAATTTGGTGATTGTATGTGGCTGTCAATATGTCTGTTTTCCACTGTAATCCTTTTTACATCAAACGTGAACAAAAGCTTTATTACGCTGTTGAATATTGCTTTTGTATTGCAAAGGGCAATGATCTGACAATGCTTATTAAAAGCTATATCTCAACAAATTAAACCAGTAATAAATTCGCCATTAAACATATCATCGGTTCGTTGAATCCGATTAGCGATCCCATATGGTGTAATCATATTTTTTGTGCTCTCGTTGCATGTAAGGCTTCGAATCTCGGTGTTTTAATATTCTTGGGCCGTGCCAGATGGTCTTCTACGTTTTAACCAAAATGGAATTGAAAATCTGTGTGGTTGTTCGAAAGAGATACTGTGGCCCCTGGCGTACAGGCAAATGAAGGAAAAGGTCATTTGATGATTTCCTACCACAAAAAAGTACTGTCCTGATTGATAAAGAATTATAACCATAGTGGAGTAGTAGAGCATGCTCCACCTCCTATCCTGCACCCTGAGTGACCTCTGCGCTGCCACCACGCGCCGTGGAAATGGCGCAGAAGATTTTGAACAAACAAGGTCGGCAATACAGTCGTGCCAGCAACACAACCAAGAAGACAGTGGAGTACGAAATCTACGGACTTTACTTTTGAATTCGATTTTGTACGTTTTATAAGAAAGTTTTACTGTCGATACTTGACAGATAGTAATAGCACAATGTTTATTACTAATGGAATACAATAATACTTGAATCCGTCAAGTGCGTTTCTCTTTACGATCGTCGCACGCGTCAACTACTCAGTATATTCGAAGCCCTTAGAAAGTTCATTGCACCCATTCGACGGTACCAGATAACTAGTGTGAGAAAACACATTCCCCGAATGGAACTTATGACAGTTATGATAATATTTAGCCGCTCCACTAATTAGAATTACATTGAGGATCACTTGAGACCTTTACGCTATGATATTTTCATTGGAAGGAGAAAGTTATATTTTAAACTTTAAAGTCAATGTTGTCTATGAAGGGAAATAAATAACCGAGGGAGTTTTCAATGGAACTTCGTTAGCACCGAGTTCAGTATCAAGTTAACTTTTAAACCACGACCATAAATTAACTAAAGGTAGGTTTATCACTTCACAATTTATTCGTAATCGCGTAAGTTTGGGATCGCTTATTATCGAAAATAAATGTGACTGGAATACGTTAAGGAAGTGCTGATAAATAAAGTGACGAAATTTGTACGGTATTAAAATTGTTTGGCTACAATATTGGTCCTAGTTTGTCTGGTGTTTGCTTTGTAACTCAAACAGACGATGCTAATCATCTCTTATTTGTATTCTTACGTATCAAATTTACGACAAAGGCACCCTCAAGATGCCATGACATTAATATCAATATTAATTGCAGAATCACTACAATTTATTTCATTGCAAGCCGATGAAGCATAACAAACCCAGGTCAATGAGATAACCCTTTCTTGCATGGCCGATTAAAAGTAAAAACCTCTCACATTCAGATATTAGAATCTGAATCTGCAATATCTATTGCACGCATCTCAACCAATCATCGCATTCAACATTGTAGCTAACATATCCATAAAGTAGTCAATTCTGCCGCCAATTGACCGACGCGGCAAGATGGTGCAACCGTCCAGGGTGGCAACACTGACCTTAATTCGAAATAGATCGGCGGAATACATTTATGGGCTGAATTAATCACTTTATTGGCCACAATGACCGGCATTGATGACAATGCGAGTGGGTTGGCCCCAGGATTGGCGGGGCTCGATCGCCTCGAAAGTAGAGCGTGTGTTGACCCATACATTGTATTCATCTAAATTACATGCCGCTGATTCAAAATAGAGTCGTTATTAGATTGGTAATGGGCCATATAAGACATTAGCGGCACATTATTTTGCGATTTAATATAACAATGTGCCCAATTCCATCCTAATTTTGAGAATGAAATAGGTCTACACCAGCTGTGCACAAGCTAATTAAAATCATGAAATCACAAATTAAATTGTGATTTCATTTTCATTATCGAACGAATCCTGTGGTGTGGTAACCCAATTGTGAAATGGGATCAAAGCTTTGTAATGGTCGGTGGTGACGTCACTTTTGCTCGTAACCGATCCGGAATGTCACCCATTCAAATAATGAGCCATCCATTTCGATGGGTTTGCCGGACCATTGCTTGCTTTGCTTCGGGAAACAGCGGTTGAGAGATGAAAAAATGTTTTTGAGATGTCCGCCGACGTAATTGAGACATAACGTACCCTTAAAGTAAGGGACATTGACGCTGTTACATAAAACGGCCAGTTAATATTAATGTTGACGCCAATTTGACCTCGGCTAATGCATTAGTCTCTAATCTCCGCCAACAGAATGAGTCACAAACGCACAAGACGGTGCAAACTGTGGTGATGATTCAATAGCGCTATTATTGCGACGCGCGACGGTTAACCAGTGACAGCTTTATGTTGTGCATGTTATAACGAACTGTATTGTATCATAGCCAAGCAGTCAGAACTAGGCCAACAATATCTTCGATCGCAGGTGTGTAGAAAAGTTACATGTATTTGCGTGCTCCAAGCTATAAGTCAGTGGCAAGACTATCTATAAAACTGACTTCCATCGTAGTTCTTCTACAAACGAATTTCAATTCCTGGAAGATAACCGACAAACAAGCCCAACAAAAAGGCAGTAACATAAATATAACTGTACAAAAAGTTGCTGCTAGAGGTTTCTTGGGATTTTTTATAGTCAAATTGTAGGTGCTACTACAAAAAGATCCCATAATTTTTGTCCGACAAGCGGTCACGAAGATCGCTTGACTAGATCGCGACAAAACAAAACACTAACAAAAAATAACGCCGCTATGTTGGAGCAAAAAATCTATGAATATAAACGACCTCATGCAGATAGTACAATAAATTAGTCATTGTTCGATATGGCATGGCGCCTGTAGCTATCAACAGCATCTGTATCAAAAGTGAAACGATATCTTCAGCACGCGTATAAAATGTCTATTCCATACTAATTATACTTGTAACTGAGTGGAAATAAAACTTTGTAAATATAAAGAATGCATATCTCTGTTACAAATAAAACTGAAGTTTGTTAAGCGTATTCAGAAAACATTCGTTTTATGAACGTCGTCGTTGCTGAAAAATAATAGCTCCGAGACAGGCAGCTACAGTTTTTATTATAAAGGAATCTGAATAATGGGAATGTGATTTTTTGCCATTATTTTTATAGCATTTGTTGAAGGTCTTTGTTGTCTGCTTTATTTCAAAACAGATTAAGTAAAGAAGACAATAAAACGCTAATAGTGACTAGAGTTAGGTTTTTGAGGTAAGTCTAAGCACGGGTAAAAAAATCTAGTAACTGTTTTTCTTATTCTTATCATTTGCGTAAATCAAATTAGCATTTTTTTGTAGTAAAACTTCATCTCTACGATGATTCCACTGTTTGCGGATAGCGTCAACCACGTCTATGCTTCCTGACACACCAATAGTAACGAACACTAATTTTGAATCAAAAAACCTGACAACCACTTTTGGATATCGACAAAACTCAACTCCAACCAAAACATTCTTTGTCCTAACATGAGATATGAATTCCTAGCCCAAACACTGCGTCCACTTGAAAACTGGGGCATCTAAAAATACGTTCCGATAGATAGCGTGATTCAATCGTTTCTTTCATGTTAGGCAAGATAGTCCTAAAAAGGTAGCAAAACGCAAATGAGTAAAACTGGGTCAAGCAGGTTCGAGACGAGACCCAGACGAACGATAACCAATCTTTACTAGCCACAGTAGCTACCAGTTAAAATGTAAATCCACAGTTAGGTTAATGGAAACTGTTTTAACGATCCGGGAAAGTTTACGAAAATGTATTGTCGTAAGTGGAGCCAATTTGGTTATGTGGCCTGCTGAAGGTTATTATGTAAAATGACTAGCGTTTATCCAACAAAGAATATTCGATCGTTCTTCGAGAGAGGTATCGTGGAAAGAGTAGTTATAGATATGACGGAATTTTCCCGATTGTCATTCCAATCTATAGGACAATCAGTTGACAACAACAGTACATCCCCTAGATGTTTTATTTGTATTAGCAGTCTTATTCATCTCAGGTTTCAGCAGACGTATTGAATAGATAGCTAAGCGTGTTGATATAAGAGACAGATACCCCGGCCTGACTGAAGGAAGTAGCAATCGTTGCAACGATTTCCGTTTGTTTTATATCACGTTGTTCTACAGTAGTAAGAGTTTGCAGTAGAAAACCTCATAATCTTTTATATGAAGACAAAAACAGTCAAAAGGTTATGAAGGAGTAAGGGCAATAGCATGTAATATTATTGCAATATGCTGCTGTTGGTCAATATGTGTTTTCTATTCGTGTATTGCGTTAGTAAATTACATATTTAAAACTGAAACTGGCATCGTGACTACTTTTTGTGTGATTAAAATATTAATTGATGTCCGCGACATTAAATGTCAAAACTGAGGCGCATTAGCACTTTTGCGTCAGCAATATTGTTGTTCTATAATACAGAACGTAACAAGACACTGAGATTGTTAGAGTATTTTCGAATTTTGCTAGTGATACTAATAATTTTAGATGAAAGCCAGTAATTCCTCCTCTAAATCGAGAATACCTCTAAAATCCTAGTTCATCCCTGTCAGAGTATCTCTTAGAGAAACGATAGTTTCACTTAGGAGAATTTCAGAATGCTATAAATGTTCGCTTGAAGTCAGGTGACGGTAATATCAAACTTTCTCCAACATAAACTTGGCAGTTTAAACAGTTTTTACTCAACAGTGACATTGGCAAATAAACTGATCTATCGCAATACCAACGTTCGCTGTTGGATTTTTCTTTGTCACGAGAGTTTTGCAACATTGTCACGATACGAATAGAGGTTGGGGCCAAGATAAATTTGTGGGAAACCCGGTCTAAACTCTAAAATAAACATATATACTCATAATTAGGTAAAACGAAAATTATATCAGCCTAGGGTCATTTAGTAATAGTCACACGTAACTGTTGTCCGTGACTTCGTTTGCGATTCAAGTTGAAAAGTTGCCATGTCCTTCTCCAAGTCCCAGGTTTAGGTAAGTCTGGGACTTGGAGAAGGACATGGACATGTTTGTTTTTTTTTTGTGGCAAAACAACGTTTGCCCGGTCATCTAGTAACTTTATAAATGCTAATGTAACTCGTATCTGCCTGTTACCTTTTCGCACATGAACCACTACACCGATCGTTATAAAATTTACCCAAATAGGTATTTGGGTAAATTTGATCGGGCAAACGTTGTTTTGCCACAAAAAAAAAAAACATAAATGTTGGCCGATTCTCAGACCTACCCAATATGCACACAAAATTTCATAAAAATCGGTCAAGCCGTTTCGGAGGAGTATGGTAACTAACATTGAGATTTGTGATATGAGAAGTTTATATATGTAGTAGATTAGTAAGTACAGTATGGATTTCATTTCGATTTCATAAAAGACTTGCTTGATTG